>JAODPA010070948.1:0-31181 GCA_025585075.1 Nepenthes mirabilis | reverse complement strand
GGCTGTTATGGGTAATAAGTTATTCTACAAATAACTCTGATATAATTCTAAATATCTCAATATAATCTAATTATACTGATTAATAAATAAACAAATATGGAAGATGATATTTTTAACATCCCCTCAAAGACTCTAATATCCACTTGCTTTAACACATGATTAGTCGAGAAAGAAAAAGCCAACGGGCCCTTTAAGACTTTAGATTGGCTTCTAGTTCCACTAACAGACCTACTAGATTAATCATAAATTTGCTTCCTATTCTTTTCAGACAGCTTTACAACTTCCATTTTCATTGCGTAACATGTGAACTGCACATACAAGTTTTTTTATTTGTACAATTAAAGTGACTCGAGTAATGTTATTCATTATTATCATTAAAAGATCCAGGCAATTGCGACAAGCAGATTACCTGAAGCCTAAATGATGAGCCACTGTCCGCTCCTTGAACACTTCTATCATTCACTTGGTTAATTATATTCTCAAGATCCTACAAATAATTATCTATGTCATGATAAAGCATAACTAAAAATGTAGACATTAAAAGATCTGTCAAGTTAGATGTTTGACCTTGTCTCAAAAACATGACTGGCGATGTGATTTCTAAAGCAGCATTCAGTAGCAGTTATAAATAAGGCAGTAAGATATTTCACCTATTGATAAAACTTAACTCTCTTTCCCCTACTGTAGCTAATATGAATAAAATCAAAACTTTTTCTCAAAAAATTGAATTACATCCCAAATTATCAAGGTTGTTGGGTCTGGAAGAAATTCAAGCAAATTCGTATTGGTTGACAAAATTGTCTGGATTGGCAAAATTAGCAAAACTTAATTCACAATCCCGCTACATTTTCATGGAAATTCGTAATCCAGATGCATTTTCTTTTTCCTGATAAGTAAACAGGATTTTCATGATTATCATTATAAGGAAGAGCAAATCCCGGCTTTTCAATATCATCAACTCTTCTTTTTTCTTGCTTTTCTTTTTTTATTCAATATAATAATGCTGATCATTATGAGCTAAAGTATCTTTTTTCCATCAACTAAATAGGAATTCCATGCCTTTCATTAGAAGGAAAAGCAAGTCCTAGCTTTTCAATACCGGACTTTTTTTTTTCTTTTTTATAAATGACAAATAAATCTTTCCAAAGGAGCTAAAGGTGTCCAAAACCCATATGTCTAAGGGATGTAGAGAAGCACCCAGACAAAATCTAGGAAACAACACAAAAAGCAACTAAATATCAGAAAGGTGACCATAACCCGTATGTCTAAGGAATGTAGAGAAGCACCCAGACAAAATCTAGGAAACAACACAAAAACCGATTAAATATCAGAGATCTGTTGTCTTCCATTCCTACCCAAGACTACATATTGCTATAAAACTCAATTTGATGATGTTCTAAGAAGACTTCCAGTCAAAAAGCTTCCACGAGACACTCAATGGCAACTGGCTAGTCCCCCCTCCCCAATGATCATCTTGCCTCTCTTTTTGAACTATTGTCAAGCCCAAAACTCATTGATGATGCAGAGGCATGAATCCATGACACTGCCAACACAGCAAAAGCTAAAACTAAACAGCCGTAGCCACATGGAGGGAAAATCCTTTTTCTCCCATGGATGGAAAAAAGTGTCTAGATTGTTGGTTCATTCCCATAGCACACATCCTGCACAAAATTGTTTGTAGGAGACTCTTTTTTCTGACACAACAGAATTCCTCTTTATATGTTTCCCTTCAATGTTTTATAGACATCACTTGCAGCCATAAAACAGCAATAGTAGCAAGCAAGCAAAGATTTCTGGTGAGCATTACACTATCAAAATTATAGACACCATAGTCTCTTCTCTTAGGAGGACACCAAAATTATCAAACAAAACAAAAATATTGATGCATGCCCTGCACATCTGTGAACATCCAAATAGTGGAAAAATGGAGCAAACAATGGAAGAAGCAAGTAGCAACAAGTGTGGTTTTTAGTCACGCTTGGCTCAATTTCTTCGTAAAATAATTCCATTTTAAAAGCAAACATAAGTAAGACCTACCTTCTTACTACAATCAGTTGCATTTTTCAAGGCAGAACTCCCTATGAAGGCCACAAAAGAAAGGCCAGCCTTTTTCATCACCCAAGCAGTTTCTTCTTCGACTTAAATTATAAACAAACAATCAATGTATTGGTGATCATCAAATATTTAAAATGAGAATATGGAGCTGTATTAGGATGACCTGAGTCCTAATCGAAAACTAGCAAGGTTCTGCCTACAAAATGGCCGTCAAACTAAACATAAACCTGTACAATATCCCTGTATAATATATATATCATAACAACGATCACACACAGGATTCAAAATGTGACAATCCATTGGTGGTACCAACGTCATATCTCTATTATAACGTTAGCTCATAAGATATGCCACTAGGTATCTAAAAATCAAATCATAATAACTTGTGGAAGTGTATATATTCATCGATACACAATGAAAATTGAACTATCTATACATCATCAATGTATCAGATACATCAATACATATCCATATCAAAAATACATAAAAGTACTCCATACGGTACAAAACCATAAAATCTAGGTCTACAAAATCATCCTCCAAGTTTGACACCTAGCTAACTGCTAATCTCTGCTCTGCTTCATCAGATATAAGCTTGTACTTATCTCAAAATAAGAAAACAGTAACGAGTGAGCCGATTGCTCAGTAAGGCACAATGTAATCAAAGATAATAAGTAATATACTAAAAATAAAGCAAGAGAAGGGAAATAGGAGTATAATATAGATGCATAAATATGAAACATGATCAAATATATTTTATAGAACACCTTTATCTTTTTATATTTTATATCTGATTCCTTTAAATTCTTAAATATGCAGAATTTTGTTCAACATTTAGGGATTAGGACTAGTAAGCCTTACTAACTAATGGAGTAGTCGAATGATGAATAGAATGTATATGTATCCACATATTCTAAAGTACTACCCACGATATGAGGTCCCGAAATCAAAGTAAAATACTGCTACTTAAAAACCGGAGTGTGTTGATTTCAACTGAAACCGGAGTGGCCTTACACCACTGGTAGATCGAAAATAATGGTAATCAAGACGTTGACCGGCGTCAAACATTGACCGGAAGGTTGATTGAAAGGTTGACCGACTTTAAAGAAAATATTGACCGGTTAGAATTGACTACCGAATTCAGAAGACAAAGGCCAACTTTGTTGTTAGATCCCAACTAGATCCCAATCTGATCAGAGCAAGTAAACTATCCCGTTGACCTTTTAGATGAAAGTATCAAATAGGTAACTTACCCCACTCACTCCCATCTAACCCTTAAAGGGAAGTACTAAATAGATGATCCACCCCACTTACTCTACTTAATCCCTCCTCTTTATATACTAAGCTCCAGTTGAGGGACGGGAGTGAAAATTCCTAGCAAGGAAGGAAGGTAAGGAGTGAAGAAGGAGAAAAGCTTCAAGTTAGTCGGAGTAGGCGGTCAACAGTTATGCAAGTGTACCCCCTTTTTGAAACTTAAATTGTAATAATGTTTTTGCCTCTGTTTTCAAGTCCCAGCCTTTAAGAAAAATTATAAATGTTCTTTAGATTTAAATGTTTCAGCATATAGTATATCAGACTTGCCATTTTAAATTACTGCTTGATAAGCTGCATCTCTAACGTCATGCTTGCTTTACAATCGGACTGAAAATATAATTTTGATTTTATGGTTAATTCATGCTTGTTTCTTTCTGCTTTCCATTTTCTGCTCAACTTATTATTAAACTTGAATTGTATAAAAATAAAGAAATAAACCGACCTTGAGACATAACAAAGAATTGTTGACCGGAATAAAGAAAAATGAACTTGAATTCAACTTTGTAATATGACGACCGAAAATTTTGTACCCATCCGAAATGTAAACTAAAGAAGTGAACCGGCTTTATGATAAGATAAATAAGATCGGACCTTAGCACTAGGAGATAAAGTTGTACGGCATGCCTTAGAACATTATGGTGGTAATCGAGGATAACGAAAGGGAGCCATCCTCGGGGCTCTGTATAAGGAGAAAATGAGAGCCATCCTCGGGGCTTTGTATAAGGAGGAAGTGAGAGCCATCCTCAGGGCTTTGTATAAGGAGGTATTGCTGTGATTGTGAGAAGATGAGCACAATTTATCACCGATTATTGCCCCCTCCGCTAGTGATGTCTTTTACCCGTAAAAACAAAAGAGAAGTGAAATTTTTATAATATGACCAACTCGATTTTTCTATTCCGATTATCAGAATTTAACTGCTCCGGCCTTCCTGACCTTTTTGCATTATGTATTTGCCATGATCTGGTCAACTACTATTTTATAATATTCATTGCTGTTTATGTAATTGTCCAGTCAACTGCTGCTTTATAATATTCATTGTTGTTTATGTAATTGTCTGGTCAACAGCTGTTTTATAATATTTATTGCTATTTGTGTAAATTTTTGACCAACTACTGTTTTATAATATTCATTCCTGTTTATGTAATTGTCCGGTCAACTATTGCTTTTATAATATTCATGCTGCATATGTATTTGTCTGGTCAACTGTTATTTTGTAATGTTCATGCTGCATATGTATCGGTATCTGCCTCACAGCTTAAATGTTTTACGAAAAATCTGTATGTACCTTGTTGAGCTCTCGCTCACTATTTTCTATTTTCTCCCATAGATGGAATGACTAGAGCTCCATCTGAGTGAGTCTAAGGACTAGGAAGCATATTTTGGAGTTACCTGAAAGAAACAGTTTTATTGTAATGATCCGATCGAAATATATACAATTTTATAATTGGACTTCTATGATTATGTCTGTAAACAAATGAGCTTTATGGATATGAATGTAAATGCTTCGGTAGGTTAATAGATGGGCTTTTGTTACACATTTTATGGATATTGTGTGTGGGTCCTAGATGACATCTGTGATCCTATAATCGGTAGGCATGACTGGCCCGGACCAGACCACCGACATCTTGGTGCCCGTCCCGAGAGGTCGCTGGCGGAATACAAAAAAAAATCTGTTCCGTCACACACGATACCTCAAACTTTAACGTTCTATAGCAGACGGTATATCTTTCACCAGATATATGAGACCAGATAACACATATGCCACCATAGAACCTCTCATGGCCCAAGAGCATTCCTCAATCTACTACTGTAATATTTTAAAGTATACTAAGAAATACTACTCTCTGAAATATAAATTCTTTGTCCAATTTTATAATTACTTGTTCTTAAGGGAAGGTTTACCATATTCTTACACAAAGTTCTCACTTGCTGGAGAACCAATAATTAAACATAGCAAATTGTGGAGTTTCCTTCATATACTTAGTATAACTTGCATAATTCTTTGATACAGATACAGATAATCATATTCTTGAGTATAATGATACATATTTTCATATCCTTGTGAGTTTAAGTCTTCACATGACTTTAAATACATGCATAACACAATATAAAGCTTGGAGAATTTCGGAAATTCTTACCACAATGAGTCCAATATAACTTTAGAGCTTTCGGATTACAAATTCCTTCACAAAAGGTACCCCACATAATTTTTAGCACCTATAAAATGACATGTATAAAATACATGTAAATAAACATCGTATAATTACGTCCACAAACTAGGATTTCAATTTTCTATAGTCAAATCATGCAAAAATTTCAAAATAAATGAGTAAAAGGGAGAGGCGTGGGGTTAGGATTTTGTTAGAGTATAATACCGCACAAAATTTAGAAATCGGATATCGTCCTTCCTCGATATTGTCCGCTCCCGTCCAGTCCGTAAAGATGATAAGAATTTTAAATATTTTTTATGAATCTTCTGAAATTATATGGTGATTTTTTTTGTATTAAAGTTATGAACCCTTACTTTGATCTGATGATTATGTTTTCTGCATGTGAGTAACTTGTTAGGCTTTGTAGCTCACTCTTACTTTTCAGATAACGAGAGGCTTATGAAGGACGAAGTTGAGTAGAACCATATGAAGTTGCTAGATGGCATAGCTGGCCAGAGCTGATAAATGAAGAACTTGATTTATTCCTTTTGATGTTTGAGGGACTTGTAGAACAGTTTCGTCGTATATGAATCTATGGATGTTAACATGTTTCCGTGATTACCTTTTGGATAAATGAAATTGATAATTCTAGTAAGTATCTCAGGTCGTATCAAGGCATTCAGGTCTGTCTAACCTTAATGTTGGCTGGCCTTGTATGAAATTAAAACCGGAAGGCCAGCTCATATAGTTCGGCCTCATGCAATCCTGTGTATAAAAGAAAGGTTTATTCATATGAAAGAAAAGAAAAATTTTTATGTCCACCTAATTATTATTTATTAGTTTATTTTAAGGTAAGGATTTAGGCTTGACGGCGACTTTATGCGGTGGAATAAGGTCAGACCGTCACAGTTTGTATCAGAGAAAGAATTGAGATGCTTTAGGTCAATTTAAATCAATATGAAAACTTAGGACAGGATTAGTTAAGGCAAGAAGGGGGTTGGCTTTACTTATGCTTTGGACGGAGTAATTTGTGATAGCCACCCTTGGCTAGTAAACTGACAAAAATATTCTTTCCAAAAATCAAAGTCGTCACTGAAGTCATATCTAATAGAGGAAGGTGAGGAAGGCGAACCATTCAGATTAACAACGCTCCAGACCCGGAGGTAAGGTACTTGAACCTGCTAGACAGGATGGCTGATGTTATAGAAGCCTTGGCTCCACCGACTCCGATGACCATCCCAATTCCTGTTCAACAGGAGAGGTCGGTCTACGATCGCTTTACCAACGAGCGAGTCCCTGAATTCTCAAGAGAACCCGACCCATTGAAGGCAGATACCTGGATCTAACGACTAAAGAAGGTGTTTGCGGTGATTAAGTGCCCTGCCGGAGATATGGTTCTATATGCCACCCATAAGCTGGCGGGTGAGGCCCACTATTGGTTGGAATTGCAGAAGAGAGTTTTTGAGGTACCAGATAGGGATATTACTTGGGAAATATTTGAAGCAGCATTTTTGGAGAAATACTTCCCAGTTAACCTTCGCGGACAGAAATAAGATGAATTCCTTCGCTTAAGGCAAGGTACTCGCTCTATGGCTGAGTACGATACAAAGTTTGCAGATCTATCTCGTTATACTCCTTATATGGTGGAAGATCAGGAGAGGAAGGTTAGGAGGTTCTTTCAAGGATTAAGAGATGATATTAGGAGGCACCTTTTAACTCTGAACTTGGTCACGTACGGAGAGGTGCTAGAAAGGGCTGTCATCTATGAGAAGGAGCTGGAGAGAGGAGTATTTCTCAAGCAAAGGACTTTTAGTCAGGCTTTAAGGGCCAGTGCTAGTGGAGGCCCTTCTAAGAAAGCGAAACAGTTGAAGTCCCATGTGGAGCAGGACCAAACTGTATAGACTTCCTGAGCATCTAGCAATGCATGTGATCATTGCGAAAAATCGCATGAAGGGAAGCCGTGCTATAAGAAGTTGGGAGTCTGTTATAATTATGGCAAGGCTGGACACATGATCAAGAATTTTCCACTCGCCAAACAAGCCCCAGGATTTAAGTCTCCCATTCCAGCTATGGTATTTGCCATTACTGCAAAGGAGGCTGAAACCTCTACAGAAGTTGTGAAAGGTACACTTTCTATCTGTGGTACTTCTAGTCATGTGCTCTTTGACTCAAGATCTATCCACTCATTTGTCTTCCATGAATTTGTGAAGTATCTTATGACCATTCCTCAAGTTCTTGGCTGCCAAGTGATGGTCTCCTCACCCACAAAGTCCTCTGTAATTTTAAATATGATGTTTTTAGAGTGTCTGATAGAGTCAAATGGACGTGTGATGCCTGTTAATTTAATTTTGCTAGAAATGAAGGGCTTTAATACAATCTTAGGAATGGATTGGTTAGCAAGGTATCATGCCAGTATTGATTGTTTCTGAAAAAGAGTGGATTTCACCATCCCTAGAAACAAGCCCTTCTATATTCAGGGAGTCCGGCATAAAGAAGCATCTTGCTTCATTTCGGCCCTCCATGCCTGGCACTTGATTGGTGATGGGTGCCAAGCTTACCTAGCCTTCGCTAGTGTGACTACTGAAGGTCAAGGAACTCTAGCCAAAGATATTCCTGTGGTATGGGAGTTCGAAGACCTATTCATTGATGAGTTACCTAAGCTGCCGCCCAAGCCGGAGTTGGAATTTGGAATAGAATTGGTGCTAGGATCAGCACCAATATCTAAAGCGCCATATAGAATGGCGCTGACTGAACTGAAGAAGTTAACGCAGCAACTGCAGGAGTTGTTAGATAAGGGTTTCATTCGGCCGAGTGTATCACCATGGGGTGCACCGGTCCTGTTTGTAAGAAAAAAGGACGAGGCCTTGAGGTTATGCGTGGATTATCGGAAACTGAACAAAATTACCACCGAGAACAAATATACTTTTCCAAGGATTGACGACCTCCTTGATCAGTTACAAGGAGCTTGTGTATTCTCAATGATCGACCTTAGATCCGGATATCATCAGCTTCGGATCAGAAAGGATGATATAGCAAAGACTGCGTTCCGGACTAGATATGGGCACTATGAGTTTGTAGTGATACCTTTTGGGTTAACTAATACTCCAGCCGTATTTATGGACTTGATGAACTAAATTTTTCAACCCTAATTGGACAAGTTTGTGATAGTCTTTATTGATGACATCCTTGTTTATTCAAAGAGCTATGAGGAACACGAGAAGCAATTACGGACTACACTCCTGACCCTTAGGGAACATCAACTGTTCGCCAAATTAAAGAAATGCGAATTTTGGTCAGAGGAAGTGGGATTTCTTGGTCACGTCATCTCCAAAGAAGGGATTTCCGTCGACCCTAAGAAAGTGGAGGATGTGGTAAAATGGAACCGGCCAACCTCTATGACCGAAGTACGGAGCTTCTTAGGCTTGGCCGGATATTATAGACGGTTTGTGAAAAACTTCTCCCAAATCGCCCTACCACTCACACAACTAACAAAGAAAGATGCTAAGTTTGAGTTGACCGATGATCGTGAAGGGAGTTTTCAGGCACTTAAAGAGCCGTTAACTTTTGCACCAGTCCTAACCATTCCAGATGAATCCGGAGGACTTATTGTCTATTATGATGCCTCAAAGAGTGGATTGGGTTGTGTGTTAATGCAACACGGAAGGGTAGTTGCCTATAGGTCACGACAGTTGAAGGATCATAAAAGAAATTATCTAACCCACGATCTGAAATTAGTTGCTGTAGTATTTGCACTGAAAATCTGGAGACATTACCTGTATGGTAAGAAATTCTTGGTCTATTCCAATCATAAAAGTTTAAAGTATTTATTCTCTCAAAAGGAACTGAACATGAGGCAGTGAAGGTGGATTGAATTTTTAAAGGACTATGATTGTGAAATTTGATACGAGCCATGTAAGGCCAATGTAGTCACCGATGCACTAAGTTGGTAACTAGGTATTTTGGTAAGGATGCAAGTCAAGCAAATGGAGATTTTGGACTATCTAATGTACTATGACATCCAACGATATGTTCAAGGAAAGAGAATGATTTTAGCATACCTTCAAGTCCTACCAGAGATGATAGATGAGGTTAAGGGAGGTCAGGCAAATTATTCTTTCCTTGTGAATATCATGAGTGATCTGGACAAAGATTCCCAAAGTAATTTTCATGCTAAACCGGACGAATTATTAAGGTTTAGGGATCGATTATGTGTGCCGGACAATAAAAAATTGAAGAAGAAAATTTTGAAGGAAGCCCATAGATCTCGGTATACAATTCACCCGGGAATCAGTAAGATGTACCAAGACCTAAAGAAATCATTCTGGTGGAGAAATATGAAGAGGGACATTGTAGCTTTCGTGGAAAAATGTCTTGTATGCCAACAAATAAAGGCCGAAAGAAAGAAGCCGTCTGGGTTATCACAACCAATGCCGCTTCCAGGCTAGAAATTGGAAGATATTGCCATGGACTTTGTGACCGGCCTGCCAAGGACACCTAGGAAACATGATGCTGTTTAGGTTATTGTTGACCGACTAACAAAGTCAGCCCATTTTCTTGCAATCCGGACAACATACTCCCGTGATAAACTGGCCCAGCTGTATGTAAGCGATGTTGTCAGGCTTCATGGTATGCCTGCCTCTATTGTGTCAGATAGAGACCCTCGTTTTGTTTCAAGGTTCTAGAATAGTCTACATAAATAATTGGGGATAAAATTAAAATTTAGTACCGTTTATCATCCATAAACTGACGGCCAGTCACAACGGACGATTCAGATCCTCGAGGATATATTAAGGGCGTCGATATTAGAGATGAAAGGGACTTGAGACAATTTCTTAGCCTTGGCAGAATTCGCATATAATAATAGTTACCAGGCTAGCATAGGCATAGCTCCTTTTGAAGCCTTGTATGGAAGGAGATGTAGATCACCGATTCACTGGGAAGAGCCCGGGGATAAAAGGATTTTGGATCCGAAAATTATTAAGGAGACGGCAGAAAAGATAAAGTCAGTACATGAGAATCTTAGAGTAGCCCGGAGTAGACAAAAGAGCTATGCAGACTGGAGGAGGTCTACATTAGAATTTGAAGAAGGTGATTTTGTATTTTTAAAGGTGTCGCCATCTAAGGGGACGTACAGATTCGGGGTGAAAGGAAAGCTGAAGCTACGATTTATTGGCCCTTTTGAGATTTTAGAAAAGATCGGAGAAGTGGCCTACAGACTTACACTACCACCAAGTTTGGCAGAAATACATGGCGTGTTTCATGTATCAATACTTAGGAAATATGTCCATGATCCTACTCATGTAATTAAGTTTGTGCCTTTAGCAATTGACAAGGACTTATCCTACATGGAGGAACCAATACATATTTTAGATCGAAGGGAACAAAGGCTATGCACCAAATCAATCTCTTTAGTAAAGGTACTCTGGAAAAATCACTCACCTGAAGAAGCAACTTGGGAACGAGAGGAAGAGATTCGAAACAAGTATCCCTATCTATTTTCTGGAGCTTAGTAACTTTATTTAAAATTTCGAGGATGAAATTCCTGTAAGTAGGGGAGATTGTAATGGCTCAAATCCTCTAATATAGAAAATTTCCGATGTCAAGATAAAATTAGCTAGGAAAAATAAGGATAGTAATCCGGTCAACAAGTGTTGACCGGAAGGCGTGAAGGAGTAATCCGGTCAACAACCGTTGACTGGAAGGCGTGATGAAGGAGTAATCCGGTCAATGAGTGTTGACCGGAAGGCGTGATAAAGGAGTAATCTGGTCAACAAAAAATATTGACCGAAAAACGTGAATAGAAGGAAGGACGGGAAAGAGGAAAATAATTCGGTCAATGCCAGTTAGTTGATCGGAATGTATTTAAATGAGAAATATGAATCCGGTCAAGGTCAGTTGACTGAAAATTTAATGAAGAAATTCTTCGGGAATGTAAGGCCATAAATAACATACTCCGAAATATTCTCCCTAATGTAGACTGTAAATAACCTAGAAATTTAATGAGGAAACTCTTCGGGAATGTAAAGTCATAAATAACATACTCCAAAATATCCCCCTAGTGTGGCCAAACCCAAACGAGGCCGCCAGACCCAGGGCCTATAAATAAGAACTAGAGGGCATCAGAAAAAGGTACGCAATAGAGTTTTCTGGTAAAGAGAGACTAAAAGTTCAAGGCAAAGTAAAAGAAATCCAAGCAAGAGTACTCACCCTTATTTTCATGATTATGTATGTTTGCAACGCAAGTATATTTGATTTCTGATGAACTTATGTTTCAGTATATATGCTGTTTGTTCTGTTCATATGATTTAAGGAAGAATCATTCTTGATCGCATATTTAAAAAGAAGTCCTGTTATTCATGGTGTTCGATTTTTATTCTGCTTAAAGTATGATTATTTGTTGATCTACATGAATTGTCCTGTTATTCATAATGTTCGATTTTTATTCTGCTTAAAGTATGATCATTTGTCAATCTATATGAACTTCGATAATTGCATGTTTAAAGAAAAGACTTCCGACCCTTCGGCTTTGAAGAGAAAGAACTCTGGCTTTCAGTAAAAATAACTTCAGCTTTCAGTAAAAAAGGACTCCGACTATCAGCAAAAAGAACTTCGGCTTTTTGAGAAAAGAACTCCACATTCTTGAGAAAAGAGCTCCGGCTTTTTAAAAAAGAACTCCAACCTTTTTAGAAAAGAACTTCGGCCTTTTTAGAAAAGAACTCCGGCTTTTGAGAAAAGAACTCCAGCCTTTTTAGAAAAGAACGCCAGCTTTTGAGAAAAAAACTCCGGCTTTTTTTTAGAAAAGATCTCCGACTTTTGAGAAAAGAACTCTGGCTTTTAAGAAAAAGGACTCCGGCTTTTAAGGAAAATAACTCTAGATTTTGATGAAAGAATCTTCGACTTTAATATGATTAAAAGGCTATACGGACTTCAATTATTGAAGTTAAAGAACAAAGGCTATAAGAATAAGTAAAATGTACATA
Organism: Nepenthes mirabilis; assembly: GCA_025585075.1. Classification (NCBI taxonomy): domain Eukaryota; kingdom Viridiplantae; phylum Streptophyta; class Magnoliopsida; order Caryophyllales; family Nepenthaceae; genus Nepenthes; species Nepenthes mirabilis. The sequence goes on along the minus strand of JAODPA010070948.1, from coordinate 18,682 downwards.
ATCCGGACACAAGTGAAACTCTACGACTTTTGACTTTTGAACTATGACGGATGGCCATTAAAAGACATGAACTAAGAACCGAGTTTTCATTAAACTTACTATTGAAGACGGATGAAAGGTATTAGAGTGACACTTGAGGACTGCCTCCTGGGCCACGGGGGGAGACTTTTAGTGCATAAGACTTTTGGACTACGACCACCCCGTATGCCGGGTTAAAGGCATTACCTCCCGCCTCGGGGAGCATAACGAGAGGATACGGCTTTAGGTTGTGGGGTAACACACAACCCTTCCTCGATGTCGTCCGCTCCCGTCCGGTCCCTAAAGATGATAAGAATTTCGAATGGTTTTTATGAATCTTCTAAATACAAGATAATAAGAATAAGAACAAGGAAACTCTGAACTAAAGAAGAAATTATATGGTGATTTTTTTTGTATTAATATTATGAACCCTTACTTTGATCTGATGATTCTGTTTTCTACATGTGAGTATCTTGTTGGGCTTTGTAGCTCACTCTTGTCACTTTTCAGATGATGAGAGGCTTATGGAGGACGAAGTTGAGTAGAACCATATGAAGTAGCTAGACGGCATAGCTAGCCGGAGCTGATAAATGAAAAACTTGATTTATTCCTTTTCATGTTTGAGGGACTTGTAGAACAGTTCCGTCGTATATGAATCTATGAATGTTAACATGTTTCCGTGATTACTTTTTAGATAAATGAAATTGATAATTCTAGTAAGCATCTCAGGTCCTATCAAGGCATTCAGGTCCGTCTAACCTTAGTGTTGGCTGGCCTTGTATGAAATTAAAACTGGAAGGCCAGCTCATGTAGTTCGGCATCATACAATCCTGTGTATAAAAGAAAGGTTTATTCATATGAAAGAAAAGAAAAATTTTTATTTCCACCTACTTATTATCTATTAGTTTATTTTGAGGCAAGGATTTAGGCTTGACAGCAGCTTTATGCGGTGGAATAAGGTCGGACCGTCACAGTCGGGATAAAGAGATGCCACGAGATATAAAAAATAAACCATAATGACCTGTGAAAACATATAACATCATCAATACACAGTGAAAACTAAACTCATTAGACTATCATCAATTTAATCAAAATATATCTGTAAGGTACCGATTTTAAAAATGTAATAAATATAAGGAATTAAGTTAATATAAGTGGATCGAGGTCTAAGGGCATGGGAGAAAGTGTATCAAAGAGTCGAAGGCCCAAAATTGGTGGAATTGAGAGCCGATGTCATAATCTCAAAATATTAATCCATAAAAATGATTCGAGTTTTAAATGATGGTAATCTCGGGGTATTAAATTTATATAATCATAATTAAGCTTGAGGTATGTGAAAGGATATGTTTTGGAGTCGGTGTTGGGCAACGGTGCAAGAGGACTGCTGGGCGCTGAAGCGCCTAGCGAGCGCTAATTCTAGGGTTGGCACACGTGTTGCGTGCTGCGGCGCACGCTCAAGCATCAGTCTGCATAAAAGCCCCATCAGGCTTTTTATATTTGTTGCGGACTTGGGTGGGGAGGAGAAAACACGGAGAGCCACGGTGTGATGAATCGGCCACATTCCACCGCATGCGGCTGCCATCAAGCCTAACCTTTACAACACATATGGTATAAATACTAACTAGGTGGATATAAAAAATTTTCTTTTCTTTTATATATACTTTACATCACGTACACAGGATCGCTTAAGGCCGAATTCCTTGAGTTGGCCATCAAGTTTAACCTCATACCTGACCGGCCAACATTAAGGTTGGTCGGACATGAAGACCTTGACATGAAATGAGATGCTACTAGGAAAGTCAACTTCATTTTCCCATATTGTAATTATGGAAACATACTAACATCCACTAATTCTTTTATAGCGGAAATATTTTACAAGTCCTTCCCAAAACATCAAAGGAAAATACATCAATTCCTTCACTCATTCGCTGATCAGCTTCGGCCAGCTATGCCATCTAGCTACACCACATGACTCTATTCAATTTCATCCTCCATGAGCTTCTCATGATCTGAAAAACAGCAAGAGTGAGCTACAAAGCTCAGCAAGGTACCCACATGCAGAAAATATTAACATACATATCATCGGATCAAAGTAACATAAACTTAGTATAAGAAAATCACCATATCATTTCTTAAGTTCAGAAATCTTTGTTCTTATTCTTGCTATATTGTCTTTAGAAAATTCATAAAACTGTACGAAATTCTTATCATCTTTAGGGATCGGATGGGAGCAGACAACATCGAGGAAGGGTTGTGTGTTACCCCACAACTTAAGGTCGTATCCTCCTATTATACTCCTAGAGGCAGGCGGTAATGCCTTTTACCCAGCATACGGGGCCGTAGTCCATAAGCCTTGGGCCACCAGAAATTCCCTTGTGGCCCAGGGACAGTCCTCGAGTGTCACTCCAATATCCTTCATCCAATTTTAACAGCAAGCTTAATGAAAACTTGGTTCTTAGTTCATATCTTTCGATAGCCATCTATCATAGTTCAAAAGTCGGAAGTCATAAAGTTCCACTTGCTGTCTTGATTACATACATTTTTTCTTTTTCTTATAGCCTTTGTTTTTAACTTTAAACAATTGAAGTCCATATAGCCTTTCCTTTAACGTCTTAAAATCGAAAATCTTTTATCAAAGTGTCGGAGGTCTCATTTATCAAAAACCGGAGGTCTTATGTCAAAAGCCGGAGATCATTGATCAAAAGATGAATACCTTTTTTTCAACAAGCCAGAGGTCATAGATCAAAATTCAAGGTCATATATCAAAAACTGGAGGTCTTTCCTCAAAAGTCGGAGGTCAATCATATACTTCAAGCCGGTTTCAAATCAAAGAACTTATACATCACTTACAAAGCCGGTTTCAAAATTATATTACAAATACTAGTTTCGAATTCGTGATACAAGGTTGGTTTCAAAATCAAGAGCAAATGCCAGTTTCAAATTACAATACAAGGCCGGTTTCAAAATCAAAGGGCAAATGTTGGTTTTAAAATTTCAATACAAGTGTTGGAGGTCTTTTTGGCTCATGTGAGATATCTTAAAAACTTATTTCGTGGCAAGATTTCATGCAAGTAAGTAAGGTAAAAATGAAGATCTTTATGAAAACACATAACAGAGCTTCCTTTAAACATGGCATTAACAGAAATCCAGATGATCAGAACAAATATCATGCATACTGTAACATAAGTTCATAAAAAATCAGACATACTTACATTGCAAACATGAACTATAGAAAGATGAGTATGCTTATAATAAATCATGAATTTAAGGGGGGTACACTTGCATTAAACACATGATCTTAAAAAGGGTGAGTACACTTGCATTACAAACATGATCTTAGAAGGGTGAGTACACTTGCATTACAATCATGATCTTAAAAGGGGTGAGTACACTTGCATTACACACATGATCTTAAAAAGGGTGAGTACACTTGCGTTACAAACATGATCTTAGAAGTTTGAGTACACTTGCGTTACAAACATGATCTTAGAAGGGTGAGTACACTTGCATTACAATCATGATCTTAAAAAGGGTGAGTACACTTGCCTGAATCTCTTTACTTCGTCTTGGGACTCTGGGTTCCTTTACTAAGAAACTCGACCGAGAGCCTCTTCCTAGCCCTTTTTTCCTTACGCTCTCTAGTTCTTGTTTATGGGCATTTTATCTGACGGTAGTAGGTAGGCAAGTCAACTGCTTATACTTCTTTGCTTGCTCCCCTTGCCTTTCTAGAATGTCAGCGGGGCGGTTGGGAGTAGGTTACCTACTTAGGCATGGTCATCCTGACCTTATTTATATTTAGTCATTACGTCAATCAATCGGGCGGTCAACTCTCCCTTGGCCTCTCTTCACGCTTTCCGGTCAACTGACATTGACAGAATTAAATTTCCATTCTTTCTATCGTCTCAATACTTTCGGCCTCCTTCCTTCCTTTCTGATCAACACCGACACTTCTGGCCTCCTGCCTTCTTTTTCGGTCAACTGACGTTGACCGGTTAAATTCTCCCTCATGCTTTTCGGTCAACAGGCGTTGACCGGATTACTTTCTTATTATATTTTTCGGTCAACAATCACACAATTTCGGTTAACTTAACTACCTCGACTTACCTTCTAGTCTTATAATTTCTTCTTCATTACTTTCGGTCAACTGACGTTGACTGGATAAGTACCCTTCACATTTCAAGTCAACGCAAGTTGACCAGATAAACTTTTTTTCACATTTTTGGTCAACTTGCGTTGACCGGTTACATTTCCTTCACATCTTTCAGTCAGCAGGCGTTGACCGGATCATATTTTCCTTCACCTTTTTTGCCATTATCTGGACACAAAAGAATTTGGTCCTTATATTTTCGACGATAGGAGGTCCTAAAGATTTGGTACATTACACATGGGTAGAGAGAAAGAGAGGGAGGGAGAAGAAAGAGAAATGGGCAAACAAAAGCCCTTGGGATGGATTCCGGTTTTGAGCTAGTTGGAGAAATCGTAGATCGGGTTGAGGAAAGTGCATTCATACCCTTCTCTTTCGTTCTTTTTGATTTTTGTTCGATCCTATGATGGACTGGGTTATTTTGCTTAAATAACCTCCGTCAATAAACATACAACTTATGCCCAATAATAATAATAATATATGATTTTTGTAGAAAATTGGGCAGAGTTTCTTTTATTTATCGGACGTTTGCCAAAATACAAACACCTATACTCAACTGAGTATAGTAATCAACAACAAATTCCACAATGCAACAACACAATTTACAATTTATCAAACTACATAGGATCTAAATGCCACGATAATGATACCAACATTATAACTCTAGTACAATGCCGGCCAAGAAGGATGCCAATAAGGAACCCTAACCACATCCACAATAAGAAGAACCTGCGGAAGCATAACAACCAAAATATACAGCGGAAACTAAACCTTCATCCATCCACATAAACGTCAATAAAATCATGGGACATATTTATATAATTTTCAAAAATCGAATAGAACTCCTGTCTCATACATATGATCATGCTAAGTCCAAGTCCCAAACTTTGCATGCGATATCAACTGCCTATTACGCTTTTATGGCCTACTTAGTCTCGGGGGGTATCAGTACGTTCTCATCTGAAAGGAGAGATAGCAAGTGTGAGCGTACAACTTAACAAATGAAATCATACGCCACTACAACAGGCAGATAAACAATGAAAATTATAGATGGGGAAAAACGTACATTTGCAACGAAACAGAAACATGAGAAGAAAGGGGACATCTAGGATCGCCTGGGTCATATGTTTGCACAAATTATATTTTATACATTTTTATTATTTTCATTAATCTTTGTGGATTAGGGTTAGTAGGTCATACTAGCCAACGATACGAGAAAACGAGGAAAGATATGTGTTCCCTACACATTCTAAAGCACCGGCTACATTTTAGACCTACAGCACTTGGCCATCAGCTACATTTTAAGCCTACAGCACTCGGCCATCACAATTTGCCCCATATCTCCCGAGGATTAGGGCAATCCTTATTCTTTCTTAGTAGTGCCCTAAGGTGTTCCATGAACATCACCCACCCCCATAAGCGGTTGGAGTATTCCTTCAGTTCCCACCGTACTATACGTGGCAAACCAAAGGGCACCACCCTCCAATGAATATAAATCCATGGTCCTAGTTTCAGGATTTAGTCTTTCCTTGAGGGAGGATCCACCACCTTCCATTTACATTCTCCAATCAGGAGATCACATTTCCATCACATATCTCCATCCAGGAGATCAAATCCATCATATTGTACTTTGTGGATTTCCCTTCATTTACTTGAACGATTCATATCTTTCTTTTGGACTTAAATCTTTTGACAATACATTTCATGTGCTTGGACATTAAATATATGGAGGAGAGTGAAATTTCTTACATCAACATACCATTTCACCTTAGAGGTCCTTTAGAGCACAATTCTTTGCAAATACGAGCACAATTTCTTATTTCCAGGGCTTACAATGTAGCATGAATATCTAGATATAAATTTCATAACAATTAAATGGAGATAAATCATGCAAATTCATACATCTATCTTGGGTGAATAGTGTCAGGGGACATTTAGAGCTCCCAGATGCCACGAACGGGTTGAAAATTGTGAGATCGATCGTTCGGCCAGTATATATGCATAAATAAGATGTGGTGATTCATATTTTGAGGTCAATTTATCAAAATACAGTGGGAAAAATGGGAAGCCCCAATTTCGCATGGGTTAGGGTTTGGTAGAACCCAACCAGATGAATTGGTAAGTAAATCAAGCAATAAACTATATATTTCTCGCACATTAGACATGGGTAACATGCGTTTAATGGTTTGGTTGGATATCAAGACAAAAATATCCGATGAAAAACGAGTAACAATCAAAAGAGAATGAGAAGTAAGTATGATAACACTTGCCTCGACGCATACTATAATCTTTATAACTAGCCCTCGGACGGATTCGGACTCCTCGGCCTTGATCTCCTCCTCTCTCTCTCTAGTTTGGCGCGCTCTCTCTCGAAGGGTTTTGTTCCGTGGGAAATGCAAAAACATGAAGTAGGTCACGTATTTAAAGTCGCCGAGCGCTCAAGCGCCAAGCGAGTGGCAGCGAACGCAGCCTCATTGCTGACTTGCGCTTGAGTGCGTAGAGGCCCGCAGTGAGCATTGAGCCACTACCTTCTTGCGCTCGAGCCCAAGCTCGAGCACATAGCACTTCAGCAGTCTGCAGCCCGATTTTTCCACGGTTTAATTTCTGATACATATACTTTCATGTACAATAGATCTAGTATTAATTATCATTACATTAATTACCTCCCATTTATTATGTTTTTAGACAAGAAGCCTCACAACTCTCCCCCACTTATAAAAATTTTATTCTCAAAATTTATCGAATGCTAAGAGTCATATCAATTTTACATACCTCGAAACAAGTGGGGATACTTTTTCCTAATTTCGTCCTCTCTTTCCCATGTCGCATCCTCGCCAAAATGATTTCTCCATAAAACTTTCACGAGAGGGATCATCCTTGAGCACAAAATTTGGTACTTGTGATCCAAGATCTCCACCGGCTCCTCTACATATGATAAACCCTCGCTAATAACCAAGGAACTATAATCAATCACATGTGCTGGATCATAGACGTACTTCCTTAACATTGATACATGGAAGACGTTGTACACTTCGGCTAAACTTGGAGGCAAAGCTAAACGATATGCCATTTCACCAACTCGCTCAAGGATCTCAAATGGTCCAATGAAGTGCGGTTTCAGCTTCCCCTTAATGCCAAAACTGGAAATTCCCTTCCACAGTGTCACTTTGAGAAAAATGAAATCTCCAACTTCGAATCTGAGGTCAGATCTCCTCCGATCAGTATAACTCTTCTGTTGACTCTGGGCAATTTTCAGCTTCTCTAAAACCACTGCGATCCTTTCCGATGTCTCCCGAATAACATCAGAACCCAATAAACGCCTATCTCCTCCTTCCAATGAATGGGAGATCGGCACTTCCTACCGTAAAGTGCCTCAAAAGGAGTCATACCAATAATCTCTGGAAAACTGTTGTTATAAGCGAACTCGGCTAGTGCTAAGTGATCATCCCAGTTCCCTTTGAACTCCAATATGGAAGCCCGAAGCATATCCTCTAGTATCTAGATCGTCCACTCAGATTGGCCATTGGTTTGAGGATGATAAGTCGTACTAAACTTCAAATTCGTCCCTAACTCACGGTGCAAGCTCTTCTAAAATTTAGAGACGAACCGTGGATCACGATCGGACACAATAGATGCTGGCACACCGTGTAACCTCATGATCTCATTAATGTACAGCTGTGCCAGACGATCACAGGTATATGTAGTCCGAATGGCTATAAAATGGACAAACTTTGTCGGTCGATCCACAATGACCCAGATTGCATTATGATTCTTTGGAGTTTTGGGCAATCCTAACATGAAGTCCATCGAGATGTCCTCCCACTTCCAACTGGGAACAAGCAGAGGCTGTAATAATCCAGAAGGCTTCCTACTCTCAGCCTTTAGCTGCTGGCAGATAAGACATCGATTAACAAAAACCATGATCTCCCTTCGCATGTTCCTCCAACAGAACCTTTTCCTCTAGTCTTGGTACATCTTGTTTATACTGGGGTGAATCGTGTACTGCATCCTATGGGCCTCCTTTAATATTTCTCCCTTCAGTTCTTTGTCATCCGGCACACATAGCCGCTCCTTAAATCTCAAAATTTCATCTGTACGCACATTAAAATTAGCTCAAGAGTCTTTGCCAAGGTCTCCCACGATGTCCATCAAAAACAGATCATTCACCTGCCTTCCTTTATCCTCTAGAGGAACTCAGGCTGCACCTGTAGAAAGGATAACATCATCCTATTGCCCTTGACGTAGTGCTGAATATGACAAGACTTCAGGCAGTCTAGCAACTCCATCTTCTTAATCTGTAATATTTTCACCCAACAAGTTCGGAAACTCAGGGCATCTATGACCACATTTGCTTTCCCTGGCCGATACTGGATCTCACAATCATAATCTTGGAGGAACTCAATCCATCGCCACTACCTCATATTCAACTCCTTCTGTGAGAACAAATACTTGAGGCACTTATAGTCGGAGTACACTAAAAGTTCTTCGTCATACAAATAGTGCCTCCAAATTTTCAATGCGAACACCACAGCAGCCAGCTCCAAATCGTGGGTCGGGTAGTTCTTCTCATGAATGATTAATTGCTGAGACCCATAAGCTACTACATTCCCCCTTTGCATCAAGACACACCCGAGTCCCACTTTTGAAGCATTGCAATACACTTCGAACCCATTGGAATTATCAGGAAGAATCAGAATCGGGACAGTTGTCAACTGATCTTTCAACTCTTGGAAGCTTTGGTCACACTCCTAGGTCCAATCAAAGCTCGCTTCCTTCTTCGTCAGACAGGTAAGGGGTAAGGCTATCTGAGAAAAATTCTCCATGAAACGATGGTAATAACCGGCCATTCCCAAAAAGCTTTGGACCTCCGACACAGTTGTAGGTCGACTCCAATTAGTCACCACTTTGATTTTCTACCGATCTACTGAGATGCTTCCATCAGAAATTACATGGCCCAAGAATATTGCCTTATCTAGCCAAAACTCGCATTTCTTTAACTTTGCGAACAACTAATACTCTCGAAGAGTCTGTAGCATGATTCTCAAGTGCCCCTCATGCTCAGTGCAATCTTTGGAATAAATCAAAATATCGTCGATGAAAATCACGACAAACTTATCCAAATATGGCTAAAAGACCTGATTCATCAAATCCATAAACATGGCTAGTGCATTAGTTAACCCAAACGGCATCACAAGGAACTCATGGTGACTGTATTATGTTCGGAAAGCCGTCTTCACCACATCTGCCTGCTTAATGCAAAGCTGATGGTATCCCCACTGAAGATCAATCTTAGAATACACTCGGGACCCCTATAACCGGTCAAAGAGGTCATTGATCTGCGGCAACGGATACTTGTTCTTGATTGTAATCTTATTCAGCTCGCGATAGTCTATACACAGTTTCAATGCCCCATCCTTCTTTTTGACAAATAGGACCAGAGCGCACCCCAACGAAACACAGGGTCTAATAAAACCCATATCGAGTAAATCCTGCAACTGCTGTTTCAACTCCTTCAGCTTAGCAGGGGCCATATGGTAGGGGACTTTCGATATGGGTGCCGATTCCGACATAAGATCAATCCCAAACCCGATCTCATGGCGTGGTGGCAGGGAAAACAACTTATCAGGGAACACATCTTCAAATTTGCACACCACCGGAATGTCTTTTACGGATAACTCCCGACTCTCCACCACACTGACATAAACCAAAAAGGCTTCACGCCCACTTCTCAATAAATGGTGAACCAACAGAGAAGAAATGAAACTATACGGCTCTACTCTACGAACTCCCTGAACTTGAAAAGGTTCTCATTCTAGAATAGCAAAATCCACCCTTTGTGGAAACAATCAATGGTAGCGTGATACTTGGATAACTAATTCATACCCAAAATAATATCAAAGTCACACATATCTAGTAGAATCAAATCAACAACTAGAGAAAGCCCATACACCTCCACGACACACCCTGGGTAGGATATGTTGGTCACAATAGAAGACCTTGCGGGTGTGGATATGACTAAAGAAAAATTAAGGGTCATGGGAGCGGGTGTAATATGACTAGCCAGTCGAGGAAAAATAAATGAGTGTGTGGACCCAGAGTCAAAAAGTACTAAGTAAGAAATACCACAAACTGAAAGTATACCTTTCACCACCTCATCTGATACTCTGGCCTCACTAGCAGACATTGCAAAAGCTTTACCCAACACTACCCGCTTCGGAGTTTGGACCCGCGATGATTGAGGGCAATCTTTGGCTTTATGCCCCACCTGGCCAAAAGTGAAGCAAGCACCTATCATCTTGGGACAAGGTCTACCCTCATGCGTCCTCTGACAATGCTTACACAAACTCACAAAAGCTTGAGAAGACAACGAGATCTAGCAACTCCTTTGTTTAGAAACCGGCTGCTTGAACTTCTTGTATGGTCTCCCCGAGCTAGCCCCAGAGCTAGCACTTGCCCCACTCTTACTTGACGACCTCTTCTTGAAAAATTCTTCTTTAGCACGCTCCTATTCATAGATCAAAGCTCGATCTAACACATCAGCATAAGTGGTTAACTTAAGGGTCATCTGCTGCTTGCGAATGTCATCCTGCAAGCCTAGTAAGAACTTCCAGATCTTCCTTTTCTCGTCTTCAACCGTATAAGGAGCGAACCGTGACAACCTCAAAAACTTGGCGGCATACTCCGCCATGGTCCGATTTCCCTACCTCAATCTGAAAAATTCTTCCTCTTTCTGAACACCGAGGTTAGACATGAAATACTTCTCTAAGAATGCATCCTCAAATATTTTTCAGGTAATCTCAGTCTTTGGTACACCTAGCACTCTTTTCTTCATTTGCCACCAATGGTGTGCCTCACCTTCCAACCGGTAAAATGAAAACAATACTCGATCCTCCTCAGGGCATTTGATCACTAGAAATACCTTCTTCAGACTTTCTAACCATGTGTCTGCCTTGATCGGATCAGACTTCCCTAAAAATGCTGGCACTCGCTCCTAAATGAAGCAATTGTAAGTGGATGGCCCTAGATTCATAGCAGCCTAGATGGGAGCCGGAGTAGGAACAGGGGCAAGATGTTGCTGCTCCATATTCTCAAAGATGTTTGTAAGACACCCAAACAAATTTAAATACTTTGCCTCCTGATCTCGGGGTAGATCATTCCTTTGCGAACTTCGACGTCTGGGCGGCATAGTCAACTTTAAAATCCACCACTGAAAGAGAAACAATTATGGGTTAGGCCAAAGATTAAACCCTTGCTACGACATTACTGGACACGCTGACACATATGTAATTAAGGAAAACGTCCTAAACGAGAACACCTAAGTTAGCTATCCTAACTTGGTCATTTCATTCCTACGTTCACTCATTCAGCCTTAACCTATACTATGTTACGCTTCCGCATAAATTCAGATCAATTATAAGGCATCCCTTCTCTGATACCAGCTATAATGGACTGGGTTATTTTGCTTTAATAATCTCTATCAGTAAACATATAACTTAAGTCCAATAATAATAATAATATAAATTTCTACAAAAAAATTGGATAGAGTTTCATTTGTAAATTGGACATTTGCTAAAATACAAATACATGTAATCAACCCAGTATAGTAATCAACAACAAATTTCACAACGTAACAACACAATTTACAATTTATCGCACTACACAAGATCTAAATGCCACGACAATAGGGGTGGCATCGACATTATAACTCCAGCATAACGCCGGACAGAAAGGATGCCAATTAGGGATGCCAACCACGTCCACAATAAGAACCTGCAAAAGCATAACAACAAAAATATAAAACGAAAACTAAACCATTATCCATCCACATAAACATCAATAACATCATGGGATATATTTATATAATTTTTAAAAATAGAACAAAACTCCTGTCTCATACATATGATCACGCTAAGTCCAAGTCCCAAACTTTGCATGCGATATCAGCTGTCTATTATGCTTCTATGGCCTACTCAGTCTCGTCCAATATCAGTGCGTTCTCATCTGAAAGGAGAAATAGCAAGTGTGAGCGTATAGCTCTATAAATAAAATCATACATCCTTACAATAGGCAGATAAACAATAAAAATGATAAATAGATGGAGGATAACATACACTTGCAACTAAACAAAAATATGAGAGGAAAGGGGACATCTGGGATCGCTTGGGTCACATGTTTGCACTAATTATATTTTATACATTTTCCTTATTTTCATTAATCTTTGCGGATCAGGGCCAATAGGTTGTACTAGCTAATGATACAAGGGAACGAGAAAAGAAATGTGGTCGCTACACATTCTAAAGCACCGGCTATATTTTAGGCTTGCAGCACTCGGGCATCGGCTACATTTTAGGCCTGCAGTACTCGGCCATTGTGAGGTTCCAAACCCATCAATAGAATTAATATGAGATAAAATATAAAAGTACTCAATAAAAATCTTGGGATTTTTGTTGAATGAAACACCACCCGTAACCCCCGCCGCTCGCCGGATGCTCGAGTCTCGCTCGAGCTTATTTTCCAGTAGCTACCCCGCCTAATGCATGCTCGAGCCCCGCTCGAGCCGAAAAACCAGAAGCTCAGCCGCCTGCTGCATGCTCGAGCCCCGCTCGAGCGGATATTCCAGAACCTTCCGGACAGTTCCTCTGCTCGCCAGCCGCCTGAGTGAATTTTCCAGAACCTCCCAGAAAGCCCCCGCGCTTGCCTTCCGCTCAAGCGGAGCTCGAGCGGAAAGAACTAAAACCGGCCGCTCGATGCTCGCTCGCCGGGCACTCGAGCAGCCCGACTAGTATAAATACCCGGCCAGCTTCACCAATCTCCGACCTTGCCACCTTTCCCCACTTTTTCCAGAATCTTTCTGGCAAGAAAGAGAGAGAGAATGCCAAGCCTAGTGAGAGAAAGGAAGAAATCAATGCGTAGAATCCAAATTCGTCCGGGAGTCAGCTACAAAAGTGATAGTATGCGTCGAGGCAAGTGTTCTCATACTCACTATTTGCTCTCTTTTAATTTTTATTCGATCTCCGTCGGGTATTATAGTACCGATACCCACCCAAAATATGGAGAATGTATAACCCATGAATTATACTCCATAAATGTGTGATTATTTCTTCATCTCATTGGATGAATCGTTAGATATGTTATAACGAAACCCTAACCCTCACTCAAATTCGGGATTCACTGTTTTTCCCTTCAAATCATGATAATTTGACCTCAAAATATGAATTACCATGTCCCTAATATGTATACATACCGACCGGGCGTCCGTTTTCTCAAGAATTGGCCCGTTCGCGGCGTCCGAAAGTGTTAAACGATCACTGTCACTGTTCATTCGAGGTACAATGGAAATTTTACATGTTCTTACCAATATCTAACTAACCATATGTGAATGCAAGCTTGAAATCATGAAATTTAAGCATCAATTGACATGAACCGGGCTCCGGAGGACCCCGAGGTGAAATTGGCTCATGAACGGTAAGAGGTTCTAATCCTTTCTAATTTTTAGTAATCATAAATGTTTAAATTCCAAAGGGAAATGAAAACCGATGAGTTTCGGAGGGAAGTCCAAAATGTGATATGCATGATGGAACCTCCCAAATGGCGGGAGATACGATATATGAGATACGGTGGACTTTCCCTCAAATGAATATGGAAATAGAATCATGAAACTAGGACCATGGACTCTTGATGGGTAGTATTCTCTGGTTTGACACGTCCATCACGGTATAAACCCGAAGAATACTTGGGCCACGTATTCTGGCTGCTTATGGGAGCAGGTGGTGTCCGTGTCACGCCTTAGGATACTATTGCGGAAGAACGAGGACTGCCCTGGTACCCTAGGGGAATGGGGCGATACGATATGGCACGATATGCACGACCTCCCGGAGGGTCGTTAAAGATAATCCCTCACGGCCTTAGATCATGTGGAGTATCATGATCCTTTCCTCATTCTCTCGCATCGTTTGCTAGTACGACCTACTGGCCCTGGTCCGCAAAGATTAAAGTAAATTAAGAAAGCATGTGCAAAGGGAATTAAAGGTGCCAAAGTATGATAAATGATAAACTAATTCTTCTAAGTATTTCCTTCCTTTCACCTTTTATATGCTTTTCCCCCACCCCACTATCGTTTCCATTATGACTTTATCTTTTGATAGTGATATGTGTTTACACTTGTTGGGCGATAAGCTCACCCTTGCACTCTCTCTTTTCAGATGAAAATGCCCTGATGCCTGACGAGACTGAGTAGGACAAAGAAACAAGATAGGCGACGTGGATTTTGAAGAAGCCTCGAGGATCTAGCTGGATTATGTATGACATGGGAATTTTGTGGATAAATGGTTTTGATTTTTTGTATACTATGGTTATCATGCTTCCGCAGTTTGTATTTGTGGTAATGCATGGGTTTTTTTATAGTTGGCATCTGTACCTCAGCCGACGTCATACCTGAGTTATGATGCCGGTGCCACTATAGGGGTTTAGTGGATCTAATATCCTGTGTATAATGTTGAATGTTTTTGTGAAGATTGTGCAGAGTTTCATACAGGTATTTGTATTTTGGTAAACGTTCAAGTTACAAATGGAACTCTGCCCAATTTTTTCCATAAATTTATAATATTGAATTAGAAAGATTTATTGACGGAGGGGTTATTAAAAGAAAATAACCCGGTCCGTCACAGCCATCACAATTCATCCCATATCCCCCGGGGACCAGGGAAATCCTCATTCTTTCATAGTAGTGCCCTAAGGCATACCACGAACATCACCTGCCCCCACAAGCAGTCGGAGTATTCCTTGGGTTCCCACCATCATGTACATAGAAAACCAGAGGGCACCACCCCCCAATAAACATAAGTCCATGGTCCTAGTTTTAGGATTTAGTCCTTCCTTGAGGGAGGATCTACCACCTTGTATTTACATTCTCCAATCGGGAGATCACATTTCCATTACATATCTCCATTCGGGAGATTAAATCCATCATATCGTACTTTGTAGATTTCCCGCCATTTACTTGTATGATTCATATCTTTCTTTTGGACTTAAGTCTTTTGACAATACATTTCTTATGCTTGGACATTAAATATATTAAGGAGAGTGAAATTTCTTGCCTCAGCATACCATTTCACCTTAGAGGTCCTCCAGAGCACAATTCTTTACAAATGGGAATACAATTTCTTATTTCCATGGCTTACAATATAACTTGAATATTTAGACATAAATTTCATAACAATTAAATGGAGGTAAATCATGTAAATTTATACATACATTTCCGGTGAACAGTGTCAGGGGACATTTAGAGCTCTTAGACGCCGCAAATGGGTCGAAACTTGTGAGATCGATCGTCTGACTGATACATATGGATAAATGAGACATAGTGATTCATATTTTGAGGTCAATTTATCAAAATAGGGTGGGAAAAATGGAAAGCCCTAATTTTGCGTGGGTTAGGGTTTGGTGGAACCCAACCAGACGAATCAGTGAGTAAATCAAGCAATATACTATATATTTCTCAAACATTAGACATGGGTAACATGCGTTTCATGGTTTGGGTGGGTATTGAGACGAAAATACCCAATGAAAAATGAATAGCAATCGAAAGAGAACGAGTAGTGAGTATGATAACACTTGCCTCGACGCGTACTATAATCTTTATAACTAGCTCTCAGACGGATTCAAACTCCGTGACCTCAATCTCCTCCTCTCTCTCTTGTTTAGTGCTCTCTCTCTCTCTACAAGGGTTTCGTTGCATGGAAAATGTGAAAACACGAAGCAGGTCGTGTATTTAAAGTCGCTGGATGCTCGAGCGCCAGGCAAGTGGGCAGCGAGTGTGACCTCACTGCCAGCTCGCACTCGAGCCCGCAGCGAGCACTATGCCACTGCCCTCTTGCGCTCGAGCCTAGGCTTGAGCACACAGCAGGCGTAGCTCTGTTGGTAGCACTTCAGTAGTCCGCAGCCTAGTTTTTCCTCGGTTTAATTTCTGATACATATACTTTCATGCACAATAGACCTAGTATTAATTATCATTGGATTAATTACCTCCCATCTATTATGTTTTTAGGCTCGGAGCCTCACAGATCCCCTTTTGGTATTATTATCCTGATACCCGACCCATGTATGTATATGTGATGTCCATAGCTTAGTTATACATATATATAAATTTTATGTCTGAATTTGAGGATTTATACCGATTTTTGCATATAAACCCTAACCCCATGCCCGGGTGGTTACGACCTCCGATTTTTGGGACTTTTGTATAAATTAATATTAGAATATCATTACCCATATTCTATATAAGTTAATTTATCAATTAGATACCCAATTTGTTGGATTTGTGTGGATTTTCATTCGTGAAATCCTAGACCCATGCCCAGACCTCTTTTAAGCATATATTTTGACTTTTATGCATAAATTGAATTGAGATTATAATTATCCATGACTTTAATTTGGTAATTTACCTGTTGGATGCCCAAATTTTCAAGAATCGTTCAATATGCACAACTGGGAACTATTCGTGTGCAGTTATTGTTCATTGGAGCCCAATTGGTAAATTTTGTATAAATTTTGCGTTGTCTAATTGTTAATTAAGCTGCATTTACATTTGCACATGTTTAATTATCATTCCAAAATCATGTTCATTAATCAATTGTGAAGGAAATGTGATTCGGAGGCCTCTAAAGTTATAATTGCATCTTGGTGGTAAGAATCTCTATTTTTCACTATGCTTATGATATTTGTATATGCATAATGAGTCATGAGAAGATTTAAATTCAAAAAAAAGATAAAAGTTATGCAAGTATACGGAGGGAATGTCACAAATCGATATGATATATGATTTGTTCTCTTGGAGTGAGAACCATGTGAAAGAAGTATGGTAGACCTTCTTTTAAATGAATAAGAAATCATGAAATTAGGACCACAGATTTATGATAAAGAGGTAATACCCCTTGGCCTAGAACTAGCATTACAGTAGAGATTCAAGGATTATTCCGGTCACGTATTGTAGTGAATAATACTCTTGGCAAGCCTCAGGATATTACTGTGGAAGAACGAGAATTGCCTTTGGACCACGGGAGGTTAGGGTAGTGTTTTATTGGCCTTGTGTAACCGGGTGATAGGTATACCGCTATGCCACATGGTACATCGGCCGGTCTACAGGCATGATATGTAGATGGCCCTTCCTTTGGGTCGATAATAAGAGCTCATGACCTTAGATCATAGGGGGTATCATGATCCTTTTCATGTTTTTCCGTACTATTAGTTAGTAAGGCTTATTAATCCTGGTCCACAAAGATGAATAATTATGCATTGATTATATTCCAAAAAGAAGAAGGATGAAATATGAGAAGTTAACTATACTCCGAAAGCACATTCGATCATATTAATATTTACGCATCCTCATCATGCACGCATCCTCATCATGCTCTTAAATTCCTCTTTTGCTTCATTTTGCCTATATATTGTTATTATCTTTGATAACATTGTACTTGCTGAGCTTTGGCTCACCATTACTTCTTATTGTCTCCATTTTAGTACAAGTTTGATATACCCAATGGGACAGCGTAGAGATTTAAAGTGGACTGGGTTTAGGATTTAGAAGACTATATCGATTAGTTATTATTTGTAGTGAAATTTATGTCATGGAGAAATTGTATTTATTTATATATCTTTTCGAATCTTAATGGATATTGTACATAAGATTAATGAGCAGATGATTTAGTTTTCATTGTCGTTTGAATTTATTTATACTTCCTCAAGTTATTATGGTTTGTAACAAGTATCTAGTGACATCTGTCTTGGTCGACGTTGTGTTTAGATACACAACATTGGATCCACAAATAGTATGTGGCAATTGGATTGTGTGTGATTTTGTGTGTTGTTGATTGTATGATGTCGAATGTTCGGATATTTGGATATATATTATTTTGTATAGATTTTTGTATTCGCAGATGTCTATATTACAGACAAAACTTTACTAGATTTTCAGTAGAAAAATATGAACCGTCATAATATCAACATTTCCATCCTACATATACACAAATCTACAAAATCATCATCCTCCAAGCCTAGTCATCTTCAAACTCTAATCCTCCTCATCAAGCATTAGCTCATACTCATATGAAGGTAAGAAAAATAGCAATGAGTGAGTCGAATACTTAGTAAGGCACAAATAATAACAAGGACAATGCAATATACTTAAAATACATTAAAAGAACGAAATAGAGCTATGATATTGATACATAAGTATAAAAACATGATCAAATATATTTTCGGAACACATTTATCTTTTTATATTTTATATATTATTCCTTTAACTTCTAAAACATGTAGAAATTCATTCAAATAGCGACCAGTGTTAGTAGGCCTTACCAACTAATGGAGTAACTAAATGAGGAACGAAATGCGTATACTTCTACACATCTAAGGTTGTGATATCCTGAATATTTTTATCTGATTTAATAGGGATTATTTATTATTTTGGATAAATTGGGGCATGATGAAAATTAATCAAATATTATAAAATTTTAAAAAATA
>JAODPA010070937.1:51125-66344 GCA_025585075.1 Nepenthes mirabilis | reverse complement strand
TTTTAAAACATTGTAGTTGAATAATGTCGTTTAAAAACCAAATACGATCCCACGAAACGACGCCGTTCAGGAAACACAAAACCGAAGACGAAACGACGACGTTTATAACTGTAGCAACAGTAAACGATGCCGTTAAAGTCGTCTTCTTCCTTCATTGGATTCGCCTGAACCCGACAACGCCTGATTCGATCCGTTTTACATACTCGATTGAAACAACACCATATGAATACCAAAATTAATGCAAAATATATGAAAATTTTAAAAATTTAATTTCTCAACAATTTTCAGTGCTCGTTTTTACCGAATCTTAAAAAAAACGGAGACTTTAAGATTTTCAAGTTTTGGACGAAAATTGAAAATCAACAGAACTGCAAAGGCAGAGGCGATGCCTCTCTCTAATACCAAATGTTAGCAAATAATGTGGTTTAAACAACCACGAAAGCAGAATAAATGAGCGAGTTTTATACCTCCCGCCATTTGTTTGCTCTGTTTTCGGGATATGAGATTCGGGCCGGCTTTGAGCTTCTGGACGCGCCTGACTCTTCTAGATGGTGTATCGGTTGAGTTGGGTGCCAGGGATAAAGCCAAAACGCTTGATTTATAGGCAAAACTATCAAATGCCTCAATCGTGCGTTACTTCTACAAACCGACCGAGAATTGATGTGTCAATGAATGAGAGAGTTATCAACACTAAATGAACCACTAATACTTCAGCAATCAAAGGTATTGAACGGTAGATGAGGTGAATGAGTCGAGGAAAACGAAGAGAAAGAGTTGCAGCAATGGCTGCAAATCGGCTCAGAACCAGCTTGAAGAAGCCGCTCGGCTCTGCTCAGCTCGGGTCAAGGACTGTTGAATGCTGAAGACTATAATTTTGGCATGCTATCTTTGACGAGGTCCATCGTCAGGGAGTGGGAGAAGCGCCAACTCCGTGAGGGGCACGAGACAACGGAGCTGACCAAACAATGATTTGGGAGATATGGTGGGCAAGCCGAGTTAGGGGAGGATGATCCAATGGGTGCCAATAATCATGCCAAAGGAAGGTGAAGCATCCTTGAAGGGAGGCCCTAGCTTCATGATTTTCCTGAGATTTTGAGGAGCAGCTTGGTGAATCTTGATGCTCTAAATACATCTATCTTTTAGCTGGTGCTGCCTTGTTTGGGTAACTGACATAGAGATCCATTTATCAGTAACGAGTCCCTATAGCTTTTTGTAAGGAGGGGCTTATTCCATACCAAAAGGTTTATAATATCAAGGTCACCTTCTATTTGGATTGCAAACATCCTCTCAAGCAATTTTGGCTGTGATTTTTGCATCAATACATCCATGCCCAGAGAAATCTCCTTATCAGATAGTCTGGTTGCTTAAGACCAGATTCTGCCAGGACGACAATGGAGTAGCAGAAGTGTGGATGATTGAGATGATGGAAGAAATCAATTGAAGCCTTCCTCGACCCCCCCCCCCCTCCAAAAAAAAAATAAAAAATAAAAAGAAAAAATGAAATTTGTTCTTGGTGAAGAGATTCTGTCTGTCAATCTATTCACAAGGGAAGCAAGCACAAGCAATGGCATTTCATTAGGAAGTAATGAGAGGAACACAGAAATATCACAGAGGGTGGCGTCCCATTTCAAATGCTGTGGTGTTCGGAAGAGTGGAGCTGAGTTCCAACTTCAGAAATCAGACAAATATTATCACTTGTACTACTGTTACCAGTCAGGACTGAGAGCATAGAAAAGCCATGAAGGCTTTTATTCAGGACCGCAACCGAATTGGATCAGCCACGGAGAAGATAGAGAAGATCATCGGCAAATGCAAGCATCGTCGTATGCTCGTATCATGGTAAATTATTTTAAAATAATAAGAAATGGCCCTTTCAGTCTCCTCAGCCTCTAGTAGTAACGACTAATCTCCCCTGCCAGCGCCCTTCTGTTTCTCTCTCCGTGCGTGCGTCTCTCTGCCCCAGCCATCCCCGAAGTCGCAGTGAATTCAGCGCCACTGCAGGCGACCGACCAACATTTCCCTTTTTCGTTGTGTATCCTCGGCGGAGACATAGCATTCAACATGTCTTACGACTTTCTGTTCAAGTACATAATCATCGGCAATACAGGTTCTCACTCTTTCATTCTGTATGTAAGTCGATATTTTTAGTTCTTTACCTTGGTGGAGTTTTTTGAAATTATGTTGTTAACTAAGGGCTTTCGTTTCCCTAGGTGTGGGGAAATCATGTTTGTTGTTGCAATATACGGATAAGAGATTTCAATCCGTCCATCATCTGACAATCGGTGGAGCTCGCATGGTGACAATCGACCTATCAAGCTTCAAATTTGGGATACAGTAAGTATACCTAGTTCCTTCACTCACTGCTAATTTTACCTCCATTTTACGTTTTAATTACGGGTGGTCATTCTCTTAGAGAACTTTGGATGCAAATTAGTACAATTGCTGTGTTTTCTTGATCTATTCAAATCAACAGTTGTCTTCCTGGAGTGAAGTGCAACCTCCACACACGCACACACACACAGATCGCAACCAAAAATCATAAGAAATCTGTATGTAATTTTGCGATATGAGCTGAAAGTCACGGCTGAAATTTCACAACTAAAGAGCAATGTCTTGGCTTGGTTTACAACTTGAGTGTGTCTCTGTGTGCGTGCGTGTGTATCGCTGGGAAGGAGGTGAGGGAGAATGTGTGAAGCTATCTTGTTGACAACATTATTTTCCCTTGTTGTCCCACTCCACACCCCCTATTTTCCTTCGCTTTTGCTGAGTAAAGATTAAAACAGGAGAACAGAGTTTATCAAATTGCACATCATTTGGAGCCTGTTTCTTCTCATAATTTGCTGATGCTTGTAGATCTGAGATTTTTGTTTCTTCAGACTCTAATTCTGCAACCATTTCAATTAATTTGCAGCCCCTGAACTCTCTGTTAAGAACTCACATGAGATGACAATATTATAGTACTTTAATGAGTACTTAAGCTTTGAACTTTGACAGTTTCAGGCAGGACAAGAATCCTTCAGGTCCATCGCTAGATCTTATTATTGAAGGGCAGTTGGGGCACTCCTTGTGTATGACATGACAAGGAGGGTCAGTTTCTTTTTGAGCTTGTGTGCAACTGTGAGGTATCATCTCCCTTTGGATTCTGTCCCACGATACTTTTATTTTGGTCTTTTGTGTAACATCTGATATTATTGTCGTCTTTCCATCTTTACAGGTAAGAGACATTCAGCCATTTAGCCAGCTGGCTTGAGGATGCAAGCTGCATCCAAATCTTAACATGACTGACATGCTCATAGGTAGTAAATGTGATCTTGCCCACCAAAGGGCTGTGAATAAGGAGCAAGGGGAACAATTTGCAAAGGAGCATGGTCTCTTATTCTTAGAAGCATCTGCAAGAACACTGCAAAATGTCGATGAGTTAATGGGTAATTAAAGCTAAATTCATCCTTCGTGTTTTTGAATATTTGGTTCAGAGATCCCGGTTCTCAATTAAAAGTCAATGCTAGTAGTGAAGAGAGTCATCTTGCATTACTTTCTTGCGGGCCTTCATAAAGACTGCTGCAAAGATCCTTAAGAAGATCCAGGAAGGCCTGTTTCATATTTCCAATGAGGTACATATTTGCTGATAACATCCAATAATCATTACAAATATCCACTATCTGCTAGCAGACCTTAACTTAAGGTTTCATGATCTCTTCCGTTTCATAAGTTCTTGAATATTGTAGTTTTGAGACTCTCTATGCAACTCAGTCCAATGCACATGACTACTACATTGTGAGATTGGGAGAGGGTTAGTTATACATACAACTTACCCTTGCATGTCAGCATTGATGTTTCTTTGATCTAAACGATAGAATGAGATATCAGCTGATATATATCAACATTAAGTCTCCAATACCGCGACAAAATTAAGACATATTGTGATATATTAATTATTATCCACAATATTGGCTGATGTATTCAATTTTTTGTGATACCCTCCTATGTTTCAATTTGCAAAAAAATTTTGCATATGATACAGATACCACCCAAGCGCAGATGCCAATATGGATGCGGCTGATTCCAATATTATCATCCATGGTCCAAACTAGTGATTTTCTGGTCATAATAGAGTAACCCTATTGTTATGAAAAGGCTCACCTGATTCAAGATTTGTACCACTCGCAAATCATAGAGCTGGTAACAATTTAGCAACTTGTTGGCGGCGTTTCTGCTGTTGTTATACGTGCTCTTGTAAATTTATGCCTCCCTTTGTGCTGGGGAGCATTTATCCACTAAAACAACTGAACTATTATCTTATTGAAAAGCTCTGGGCAAATATTGCAGTCATCTGGCATTAAGGTGGTATACGAGGTGTCCCCAAGGATCACCGGGAGCAAGAGATGGGACGGTTGCTCCGAGAGGCCGGTGCTGTGGCTGATCAAGCCCAAGACATTGAAGACTCTGCTTTTCATCCTCCGCATTTGGCTCCTCTCTAGCAATGTATCAGTCAACTGTAGGAAGAGGTCATCTATGCTGTCAGCCGTCCAGTCTCCATCTTAAACAGCACAGATCTCAGATTAGTTGTTCTGCGCACTACATGAAAATTTTACAATTATCTACTTCTGATGATTATTTTGCATTTGTTGACTGTGGAACGGAGATGACTAAGTTGCAAACTTTAAGGCTATGTGCATTTGACGGAAATAACTTGGTGAATATTTTTTTTCACCTATTTTTTGATATTTCGTGGCAAATAAGAAATCATTTTTCAAATTTTTTCGTGTTATGGCATGCATAGGAAATTAAGTCAACTAAGAATACTTTTTCAAGTCACTGAAATGCTTAAATTTGAACTTCACAAAACCACGTCAAGCGGCAAGTTATTCTTCCAAATATATCTATTTACAAACTCCAATAATGCACAGCTGACAGTAGAAATTCAGTTTTCCCTTCTCCCGGTTACTCCTAATCCGTGATTTTCTTCTCTCAGAAGCTTACACTGTTACCCTGCGAACCTTGTAAAAACATATCCCCTAAGATCGACCTGGTCGGCATTCTTCCCTTGCAGGATCTCAGAATTGAGCTAATTCCCGAGTGTGCAAAGTGCAGATCAAAATCTGTCTTCACTGGGCAAGAAGATAATAGGCGAGATTTTCCAGAAAACAGCTTCACAATAACTAACAATTGGGATAAAGAGATTTACAGAACATGAACAATTTCCCAATTTAACATCTTAAGACCTAGTTAAATGCTAAATTCAACAAACACAATTCCTCCATAAGAATCTTATTCCATCCAAACAGCAAATGAATTACAGTTAACAGCAACGACAAGCTCCACCTCAGATGTATGTTAATAAAGCCTTATCCTGGTCTCAATCTGTCTACGACAAATGGGGCATATCTCAAGGTCTTGCCCACAGTCGCAACATGTCTGCCAAATGAGGGAAATCACTTAATTATACTCAATTCTTCCGGGCCTAATTATGAAAACAATAATAATAGGAAAATCACTGCGAGAATACCTGGTGCCCACAGCCGAAGGCCATGTCTTTGTTATTAGAAAGGCAAATGGGACACATCTGCAAGTCAATGCGGGAAACCAATTATTATACTTAACAAACTAACGTTCAGCAATATTTGAATGACAGTTAATATCGTCTTGCCCACAGACTCCAGACAGCTAAATAGCTTGCAGTGAGTAGAGCAGATCAGGCAGCAGGAAGAAAAAAGTGTAATCACAGATGTTAGAGAGCTGGGATAGAGGAAGAAAATGACTAAAGAATGGTGTTAGGGCAGAAATCTTAGAAACCCATGAATGACATGGTGCCTCATCATTCATCCACACTATCGGGCTCATAGAAGAATAGGTTGGATAAGCGCCATGTTGACAAATTTGTCGTAAATGCTTGATGCCTCCCAATCAAGAGAACCTTCTATTATATAGGAGATTACAAGAATCATACAAACCTGATTTTCACAGATTGATGGGCATAATTACAGGAAATACATTATTGATCGGCATAATTACAGGAGTTATAATAATGAACACTAATAACAGCTATATCCTAATTATAGTGATAACAACAATTATAACTGACAGATCATTGGCATATTTTTACAAAATATTCCCCATTGTCAAAACTACAAAAATATTTGCCAACACTTCCATGAGAAAAACTGTGGACAGATTTTATTTCTTTTTTGCCCTTCTATCTTTGAACAACAGCAAAATGGAGTTGCGACAATAGAAGTTGGGTTAAGAAAAATTAAGAGAGGAAAATAGAGGAGTTACAAGAAAATCAAAAGCAATAAATTTTCTGGTCATTTCTTTTTATTTCTTACCTACAGAGAACTGCAAAAGCACAAAGTTCAACCGGAAAACAAGTCATGCATGGTGACAAGACTCGACAACAGGAAGGAGCAAAAAGATGGCACAAGAGTTGCTTGAAGAACAAGAGCAGGAAGACAGTGAAACTCAGAATGATCATGTTTGAGTAGCCTACGCACCATTTTGTCATAAGCAGAACTTGTAGCAGTTGGAGCTGTACTGACAGGCGTGTTATTCTCGTAATAAGGAGGAGCGCTCTGCTGGAAGCTGGTTGAGCGAGAAGGTTTTGAGCTGCTGGAAAGTTCATTATATTTGGGTGGGGGAAGAGCAACTCTCCCCGGAGAACTTCCCCTGCGCCTACTGTACTCAAATAAAATATGAAAATGAATGTCAGAAACCATATGTGCTAACATGGACAATAAAATTCCCTAGAAAAAAATAAAAGTTTGATACCCTAATAAATTAAGCTCTAGTGTTGCTTTATACTGAGAAGGGATCTCCATCAATGCTGCAAGAGAAAATTCTGCCTCTTTTCGGGATAAATTCACGTTCTTTGACATAATTTCTGTGAAATTCACAAACTGATGGGTGGAAAACCAAACAAAAAAAAAGAAAAAAAAAATCTTGTTAGAAACATATGCTAACTAAGAGGATCTTCCTCCATATTCAGGAGGCTGGACGGACTGCAAAATCACAACGGCAATAGATCCTTACCTGAAAATTATCGAAGTCTCGAGCAGGAATGTTATCGTCAAACTCCTTCATCATGTCCCAGGGTCCATCACCGACCCCAACTAGTATAATTGAAAGAGGGTACTTGCTGCCATAGATATAAATAAGGACAACTTTGATTAGCATAGATATAGAATTTCATAAGAATGTGCACAAGGTTTGTCCAAGATCACCTAGCCTGTACAATTGCATCAACAGTCCTCTGCTCTTGCGGGCTAAGCCGACCATGGTCAGTGTCAACACTTCTAGTAACCTGTCAGAACAATGTCAATGCACTGCAACTGTACAATAATCTCAAATTGCCATCCATTATGTGCCAGTACATGTATTTAACATTGAATCTCAATGATTGTGTCCTTAATAAGATTATATTTCCCCCAAAACATCAATCTCAATCCCTAATTTCATGTTTTGTTTAACAACATGCAGATTAGAAACTATACTTAATTCACACATTAACCACCCTTTGTAACAAATTTCCAGTTACCATTACAGTTCATTTGGTACAAGGGGATGTAAAGCATGGAAACACACTGTGGAAATTGAATGGAAATGGTAATGGGGGATAGGGAGGATTCTATGGTCTGTTATTGGTGGGATCACACATTCTCTACCATGTTCTTTTTCATTATAATGAAGTTTGGGATTAAACACAAGAACTAATTACTAAGAACATCACCTCACAACTCATAGTCTAAGAGAGTTTAAATGTACAAAATTTGTATGATAACTCGAATCAGATCCTAACACCTTGCTAAGAATGGTCTTCTTCGGAAACTCAAGACAAGGTCAATGTCTACTGTCAACTGCTTCAATCCTTTTATCAACACTATCAAATTAGATTTGCATAATTTACTCATTCATATCAATAATCCCTGCACCCAGCTACAAATCTGCTAGTGCCATTATTTAATATTCAGGCCTCTTCCAACATCCACATCAAAAGATTCATCATGGGAATCCTGAAGAGCAAACAGACAATTGCCCCAATAATGACCTTTCGTGCTTCCCAACGCCCAAAATCCATTTATGGACCAAACATTCATCAGGCAAACCCATCCTATTGGCATCTTTTCAACATTCGAGAACAACAAACAAAAAAAAAAAAAAAACAAAAGAAGAAGAAGAAGAAGAAGAAGATTTGGCCCAATGAAATCAAACTATCTGTAAGCATCGTTTGCACCAACCATCCTTGTAAACATCATCTGCTCTTATCCGACCTGGACCCTTTTTCTTCTTCATCCTACATCTTGTGTTTGAAAAATGTGCATAAACCACCACTGTCCCTATCACTGCTACTATTATACAATTAAATAGGCTCGACATCATCTCAGTGTTCCTCTTTAGAGAAAAGCTCCTACAGCCAAACATGGAACTTGTATAAAATAA
Source organism: Nepenthes mirabilis (assembly GCA_025585075.1). Taxonomy (NCBI): domain Eukaryota; kingdom Viridiplantae; phylum Streptophyta; class Magnoliopsida; order Caryophyllales; family Nepenthaceae; genus Nepenthes; species Nepenthes mirabilis. Next base: position 57,911 of record JAODPA010070937.1, on the reverse strand, counting down.
AAGGATATGACCCTGAATGCACTTCCAACACAATCCCCAACCCAGAAGAACCTACAAAGTATCAGTAGAATTTTCCAAATCAACTCCTCTGGTTATTTTTCACACAAGCAGTCAGTTGAAGAGGATCAAATTTCAATTAAGATCCACAGAGCTAGACTAGAAGACACAGAGACCTCAAATGCAATATCCTGTGATAATTAATAAAACAACAATAATGAAAAAAACAGTAAAATAACCCTTCTCTATTCTTTAAAAATGAATAGAGAAGTTCATTAGTTGATTTGGAAGATCAGATTTGATGCTAACTATATATGGAAAAGATAGAATTACTTGAATTAAAATTGAGGGAAGAAATCTGTAGCCTTGGTAGAGATTACCTATTTTAATATCCCTCCCATATCACGATCTCAATGTCCTTCCATTGGTCGAATTCCCTTGATTGATCCAATTCTCTAAGCCATCACTTAAAATCCAAATGGACAAAATTAAAATACACTATAGCATGGCAGTTATTGCTGGCCAAATTCTATCAAGATAGGTGGTCTTCAGGGGAAGCTTCAATCGCATAGGCTTGTTGCCATTGTAAGACTTGTTAACTAGTCAACAACTTGCATGCGGTTAGTGCTTTTACTTCAATATGCAGATCCATTAAAAACTTACTGTATATAACTAATCCTAAAATTCTCATCTAAACTGAATCTAAAATATTTGTCTTTTTGTTTTTGAAATGGTGATTAGTACATTCATCATTAAAGATTTCAGTTTTGCTATCTGAACTCATAAGTTATACCAGCCTACAGCGTTGACTCTTTGGAACTTTGGCCTTATTTTATGCACCAAGAATGGTCTGGTTGAATTGTGACAGAAAGTTTGATTCCAGCATAATTAAATAATACTTCTGTATCTTAAATCAAATGTAGGACAGATGCTATAGGTATTCCAGTGAGCTGGTTCTTGCTAGTGATTTAAAAAGAGTAATCCTTTGCTTGTAATTTATGTAACAGTCTTGAAATGCTATCATGTTAGAGTAGATTTAAGTATGAAATTATACAACTTGATTCAAACTGGCTATATATGTTCTCTTTTCAATGCAATAAGGTATATTTCCAAATGAAGTCCAAGGAGATTAAATAGCCCAATAAAATGTTCCACCATGTTATAATATAGCAGTTTGTTGTTTATTGTTAAACCATATCCCGCAAAAAATTTTTGCATCAATGTGTTTACAGATTTGACTACACAAGTTACCTTCTATTTGTAAAAGGAAATCAAATCTATGTAATCTGTAACTCCTCTTCCTTTAAGAAGCATAATTTTCTCATTAAACCATATTGACGATTTGAATCGAAATGGTGGGTTCTTCATAATATAGTGAAGCCTAAATGCTTTCAACAATTTCCAGAAATCTAAACATTTAGACAAAATATATATTTCTAATTCGAAGGTAAATTGTGTATTCGAAGGCTACTTTTGATGTAATTTTTGTTAACTTCATTTGTATTATTAGTACATTCAATAATATCTATCAATCTACCCATCTACATATATATATTTCATAGGACCTTTTAATTGGACATGATTTTGATTATTTTCCAGGTATGTGACCTGTCCAGGGACAGTCCGTTTTAAACATTATATCAAACTATTTCAAAGACGTTACCTGGAGATTTTAGAATGTGTTTTGTTAGCATTCTGAATTTACTCAAACAAAAGGAAATCAAGCATGTGTTCTTATTGTAAGGTTTGTACAAATAGAATTGTTGTGATTTGTCAGTCATTTTATGATCAGAGACATTGAACTGAAATAATTGTCCAGCCCTCTATTATCATATATGAATGTTTTAGGACTGTGACCTGTAAGTGCAGGGCAGGCCCTTTCAAAATAAATAGCAGCAAAGAACCATCATGCCTAGCTGCTTCTATTGGTAGTGACCTAGGATGTCCTTATAACCATATAACAATCGGGGACCCATTTGATTAGCCACTTCTGACCCTTTTGTACGAGACCTGAATTGTTTGTGATTGCAATTACCCAAATCAGTGTTGCAATAATAGTTTTTTTAAGAAAAAACAGTGATTTCTCAGCTTAGTTGTCCAGTGTTCTGTATAACTATTTGGTATTTAGCACAATGGTCTCAGAAGTTCAGTGATTCAAGAGGCCATCTACTTTGGTGTTTAAATTAATTTTTCTATGCCAGCTGTGTTTAAGATGAGTGTTTTTTCCTTTATTATTTTTCATATTCTGCCTTTACAAATGTTCTATGCATGCCAATATTTCCATTGTCTTATTCTTTGGACTGAACTTCACCTTATTTATTGAAAACTATTTATTTAGGGATAAATTGCCTGGTCTATGTTTTATTAATGGTTTGCATGGGCAGTGTAGCTTGTTCTCTTTTAACATTTTTCTGTATTTCAACAGCTCATGAAGGGCTAGAGAGGACCAAGCTTAAGAAGTTTCCCAGACTATTTTTCTTTTGTTCCAATGCTTCCATGTAATACTTTCGATTTCAATTAGACTTTGATGTGGGGGACATTTTTTTAGTTGGGTATTACCTTGGAGTATGTTTTTATTTCATTTTATGGATTAGATGCCCTGACTGGAATAATTCTATTGAGGAATGCTTTGCTTACCATTTAATATTGCAACTCAGTCCTGAGGGGGCAGTGCCGTGGCAAGCTGAAAGCTCAGGAGGATTCCCCCCAGAAGCCAGCCAGGCCACAAAAAGGTACAAAGAAGAAGACCACTTCTATGCTGAATAGGAAACAAAGGGAAGGGTAATTGACACAAAAACCGGTACACTGGATCAAACCACAGCAATTTGTGGCTTCCTCAATTGGTTTGGTTGTTAGTTCCCAGAAAAGAAGGGAAAACAAGAAGCTATCAAGTAATTATGCGATCACATGATTAAGCAGATATATGTTCTGGGACCAAAAATGATAGGTGGGAGAACATTAATTGAGAGAGAATATCAAAGTTTGACAATTATCCTTCGTGGTTGAGTCAGCATCCTAAGGAACTGACTTGGTACGGATGAATGGTAGCAGAAATGAACCATGATTTCATTACATTGTCTCATCTTCAGAAACTAAAATAATTAATATATGGCACCAAAACATTGGCCGCAACACAAGATGCAAGGCATGTGATGTACCAACTTCTTAAAAATTTGAGACCAGAGGGGATGCAACAGAAATATCTAGTTGAAAGATAAACTTCACTAAAGGGCAATTCATTTAGCTACTTCAACTTTTAATATGCAATTTTACAGGGTTGCAGAAAATTGTCATGTCAAATCAAATGGATTCATTAGCAATCCACACCCCTACCTATGAAAAAAATTAAACCGAAGGAGAAAAATGCCTTATTTAGCATCCAAATGGCTGGGATAGTGGGATGGTATGTGAAATGCCCAACAGTTCCCACCTGGGTAGGTTAAGTTCTCGGTGCATCTGGTTCTGGTTCTTAGCTCTAAACTATAATACAAACACAACAGTTACTCAATATGATTTTTCTGACAGCATGTAATACCTGTCCATCTGCTATTATTAATAGAACATGGTATTGACCACCACTCTGCTCTACAATTGTCGTGGCCATCTCAATTACTGGGGCAAACGATGTAGGCCCTGACACAACATGATAAAATTAATGAAGGGCGCAAAGCAAATCTAAAAGCAATATGACAATCAATTCCTGACCTGAAAGTCGTAAATGAGGGACGATTTCCCTGTAACGGGTTAACACTTCCTCAAATCCATAGCAATATCTCTCATCTAAATAAAAGCTGAAGACATCTTGATCATGAGTCGATGCTGCCAACCAAGAGAACCAATGTTCATCAATCACTAAATCAATGAAAGTACTCAATATGAAAAATGTGGAAAATTCACAACATCATACCATCTCCAAATCCAAAACAAGGAATCAAATTATCCTCATCAAAAGCTACCAATGTCTTCCCTATAATCGATATTGCCTCCTCATAAGGATTGAGACTCTCACCAATGTGATGCAAGCTTTTCCTTTTGAATGATCTGGCACCTATCATCAGATCAAAAGTTAAAATTTAGATTATATCTTATAACAATTTTAGAACAAGCATGAAATCAAGAATTTACCTGTCCACTCATTGCTCTTTGTGAAATCAATCCCAATGATTAGATTAGAAGACTCGAGACCAGCTCGTGCCAAAGCCTCAGTCACCTGCAGAGGGAATAACACCATTCCCCTTTAAGACATTACATCTATTGAATACTTAATATCATAATAAAGGTTGAGGGCCTTTTCATCATATTCATATTATGAAGTATAACAGAAATAGCAGGCCAAAAAGCATGCTGTGAGAGAAAACAAATGATATGAAATTGCTCCTACTCTCAGAGGATGTCATATTAAATTGAAAGGAATAGAAGAAGCGTAAGTTGACCTCTAGTGGGACTTTAAGCATTTCAAGCTTTGTTATTGTTATTGTTACGAAGGTATATAAGAAACATTCTCTCAGTAAACCAGTCTAGGCACCACTTCCTGCTTATTCACTTAAGAAATTGAGAACATCAAATGCATAAGTCGCAAGGATGTCAATAATATTGATCAGCCAGGATAATGAATGAATCCTATTAGCTGATCATGACAATCTGCCACAAATTCCACGAGGCATAGTAGCTTCTGAAAATCCAAAATTACATAATAAGCTACCTCAAACAGTTTTGCAACAGTTTTGGATTTTTTAATGCCACCAAAATGTAACATTGGAGGCCACTACAGAATCTGAGGCTAACTAGCTAACCTATACTCTGTCAATTCATCCTCATATATAGAGGTCTGCATGCAACCGTGTTTCAATAGCATGACTAAGAAAAAAGATGACCCTCATATCCATTTTAATGTATGATGGAAAACACTCTTTGGTATATTATATATTCTATGGAAAACGGAATCTGTTGGGGTAGGTCCCTTTCAGAAAGTAAGAGAAGGTTAAGGAATCGGGATTAATATATTATAGCCAGTAGTTTTGGAAATGTCATTCGATATTTAGAAATAACATCAATCATAGCATTTAGAAATAACATCAAGAACAATAATGATAAATAAAACCAAAAATTGTGGTAATACCTGTTCTAGGGATGTAAAATCATCAGCAATCCTCGAAAACCTTCTCTCCAATTTCTTCTTGGGTGGTTCATGGGTGTAGCCACCATAACTCTGTGTTGGCACATAAGACTGAGGGGGTGGATATTGTCGGCTTTCTGGGGCATAAGCCGATGCTTGGGTAGGATAATATTGATTTTCTTGAACATAAGACGATTGAGGAGCGTAATAAGACGACGAAGTAGACCGTAACGACTGTTCCCAATTATGCTCCTTTGAACTCGTTCCTCCCATTTCAATCAACTACCTGTATGCAGATTGCAATGCTCAACAATCAACTCTCTCCTTAACAGAAAATTAAGTACAGTGGTCTGTCCAATATCCTTGTAATCAAATCAATGAGCAGTGATGAAATAACAAAAAAATCCCTAAATTTCAAAACCACAAAGAACACGAAGAAAAACAAAACGAATATTGCGGTAGCGGGTGCTTCTCAAAAGCTTGCAAGTCAGCCCAAACCAAGCATTTTACCTGGCTTTCGCATGCATTCTATTTCGAAGACACATTTCCAGGAAACCTCGCAATTTAAAGATACGCTGAAACCGATGACCAGGAAACCGGTTACACAAGGCTATAGATGACTTGTAAGTTTACGCAACCTCGCGAATGGACAGATAATGCTTCCAGGTCGATGGTTGTTAAAAAACAAATTTTCAACTACAATTATAAATGACTTTGAGATTTTCTACAGTTGACCAGATGTTGGGATAGAAAAAAATAAAAAACTCCCCCCCCCCTCCCGTCTCTCTATTGTTATGCATTGGTAGATATTAAGTCATCAAATACGCCAATATTCGCAATTTGCAACAGTTCCACACGAAATGTCAAAGGAAGAAAAAATTAACTTCCCCTAAAAAGGAAGACCAATGCCAGAACGACCTCATATTTAAGGATATTAGGATTTTGAGTCCAAAACGTTGAAAAAAAAAACTAGTTCAGAAGTTTCAAGTTCATGTGAAAGACTACGGAATCGGCAGTATTACAAAGTTTGAGATAGAGTTAATTTCACAAGAGAGGTGTTAGTCAGACACGAACCTTGGTGGAAAAGATAGATTGGCCTGACAATTTACAGCGCGAGTGCGATCCCACGGCGGTTGATGGCTGCGTCCGTGCGCTTCCACTTCGATTGCGCCCCGGAGAGATTTTCAATGGCGGGTAGATGAATTGACTACTACTATTATCCTTTTTTTTTTTCACCAAAAGACCTACTGGTTCATGTGATTGTGGGACTCGTATAGAAAGCAAACGATAAATTTACTGAAAAAGCACTTACCGTTTTTTCAACTTTTATACATTGAAAAAAAAACAATGGAAACGAGAGGCAGCGACATGGAAGCTTCTCTCTCGCCATGATACACAGAATGAGCTGTCCATGGTTAATGATGAACAATTCAAAGTACACGAAAAAGTTAAAGTGGTCGGCCTTCTTTGGATTCTATAGTGGGAGAGTAATAATAGTATGTTTTGTTGAAAGAAATTACATAAAAATAAACATCATTAAAAATATTTATTCAGATGATATTAAGTGATATTTTTTAGATATTTTGCATAATATATGTAGCTATATAAAAATACAATATAAGCCACCTGAGCAGGATGCAAAAAAAGTTATAAATATCAAATTTAAAACTATA
>JAODPA010070937.1:0-51093 GCA_025585075.1 Nepenthes mirabilis | reverse complement strand
ACTTTTCAGAAAGAAAGAAAAAAAAACTTAAAAGTAAAATATAAGAAAAAAGGAAAATGAAGCAATCAATAGATTGTCTTGGCTTAAAAATACATAATATCGTATAATGATCAACGCAAAAAACAACTTGCCAAAAAAATTGCCACTAAAACAGTTTGAAAAAGCAAACTTCTCCGTAATAGAATAATAGAGCCGTTGGAACGGCAACATTAAGGAAGTATATGACCGTTGTACCGATTTCGTATCTTTATAAATCTTCCCCTCCCATCTCCAAAACATCATTCCAAGCCGATGCGAGGGTCGTGGAGACGTTGGGCAATCACCAGAACGCTTAGCGACAAGCAGTGAGTTAGTTGCATCAGTATATCGATGATTCGAACGAAGAAATTGCGCGCGATTCTGCAGGAAGATTGCTGTTAGGGTTAGAATGGTGTTGCGGTGGTTATGTGTATAGGGGAACGATATTCGCTTCGAAGGAACGCGATAGGTTGGATATGTTTCTTTGATTTATCGACACAATACAGTCATGTATTTGATTATGATTAGAACGAGATCGATGCTTCAAAAGAGAACTCGAGGCTTTGTGATGAAGGTTGCGTTTGGGATATAATGGTGCCCAGGGTTAGTGTTAGGGATGGGAGAGATTGCTTCGGAGAGAGGAAAGGAAAGAAATAGAGATGTAGCCTTCATTGATTTTCTATCACTTTGAAATTTCTAGCCTTCGCCCTAATCCCTGGCAGGTTTGATTTCTGGCTTTTTAATTTCTAATCGAGCATCCCAACCTGCCGTTTGACCCTAATTTGTTTTCTTCATCCCCAAAACATCATGTGTCTTCTTACACCCGATGCCAGCGAGAGTGCTCTGGAGTGCCCAGGGTTAGTGTTAGGGATGGGAGATTGCTTTTTAATTTCTAATCGAGCATCCCAACCTGCCGCTTGACCCTAATTTGTTTTCTTCATCCCCAAAACATCATGTGTCTTCTTACACCCGATGCCAGCGAGAGTGCTCTGGAGATGATGCTGGGGGCTGCGGCTATAATGGCGGTTGAGAGCTCAGGGTTACGATGGAGAGAGAGAAAGGCATGGACATGTTTTAATATCTGGATACAGAAACGTTTCGATTCTACTTTGTTGTCTTCCGCTATGAAATTCTTGGCGCGTGAGCATTTCTGCGGCAGGTTCGATTTCGAGCTTTGTATTTTCTCATCTCGTTTTACCCCGTTTTGGAATTTCTAGAGTCATCGTCTCATCTAGTCTCAAGTTCTGCTGGTCCGTCGAATATTTGTGCTCAATAATTCGGGAAATTGACCCCCTTGCAGCAGTTTGCAGTTTTGTATAGATGGGAATATGTTTGGACATCGTTTGGGACATCATTTTGTTTAAATCAAGTATCTTTTTTAGTTTGTTGATTCACTTCAACATTCAACTGGGGCTTCTGGCTCGTCCTTTGGGGCTTCAAGATGCTGCTTAGTTTCAATTTCCGGAAATGATGGAGCATGGTCTGACCTTTTTTGGTTTTCGAGCGTTTGAAATTAAATGGGTTTAAATTTCTTAGTTCTTTGGGCTTCCATGAGTTCCTTGATTGTTTATGTTGTCAAAAGTATATGTGGATTGTGATATTGTTTTTGTTAGGATTCCTTGTAAATAACAACGCACACACAACCGTGGTAGTGGAAATGAACTCTGAATCTACTGTCAATCGTTAACCACCGAACATCATAGGAGCTCACGGCATAAAATAGCACGTCCAAGCACACATGAGTTGCACGATAATATTTAACAGAAAAATTTTTCTTGACCAAGAGAATATCATGAGACAAATTTTGAAAAATCCACTATAAAAGTGACCAGTTATAAATATATTCCCCTTCAATATTCTTTATTACCACCCGAGCGAATAATGGTTAAATATAATTCCAAATACACCTTGCAACCATCAACATTGATAAATTAAGCAACTAAATGGAATAATATCCACGAAACAAGACCAAAGTAACGTACTTGATTTTGGCGAATAATAAAATTCAAATCAGACCTCAACTGGATGCCGAATCTCTTCCTCCTCACTCTTTTCTCTCTTCTCTCTCTTTGTACAATGCCCTTATGTTAAAAGTGATCTATTTTTTTCCCTAAAAATCACGTAGGAACTTTTATAACAGTGCTAGCACATGTGCATCTTTTGAGCACGCGTCAAGTGCAACTTCAATTGGCAAGCCACACATTTAGGCCCTTCTCAGGTGTGAGTTTCGACAAAAGTAGTTAAAAATAGTACACGAGCACCCCATCAAGTGTGCATTAGATGCCTTTTTGTCCAGCTACTAGAAATAGTGTTGGGTTAAAAGAATCTCACGTGAACCTCTAGTGAACAACGTTTGTTTGAGTGACCCTCATGTGAACCTCTTGATAACCTATTCATTGGGTGTAAGACATAAGGGAGCAACCTAAAATTCTACAAATTTTTCCTCATGACCTTATAGGAGACCCCTCGCTACTCTGTCGAATGCCATCTCTTGTCCTCTAGCAACTTCTTTTACCTAGAGATCACGACATCGGCCTTTATAAGTTTTATCGATGCTCTCTTCTATTCCACCAAACCTAGAATGTTGCCACTCCCGTTTGCCATTTTATCCATGGTAGCGTCGCTTCTCCTTGCACTCCTCCTCGGCCTTTCCCCCACCACCTTAACCAAGCCTCCTGTTGGTTGCCTTGGTGTTGTCCTTGGTAACTGTAACCTTTATTAAATATTGACTTAATTGTTTGCTTCCCCTATCCACTACTGTGGAGTCTTTGGTGAGATCTTGTTGACATTTGCCGAATGCCATGCGAAAGCCCTCATTTAAGCTTCTCTATCGAAATCAAATTCAATCAAACATTTGAAACATATAGCACAACCCTCAATATGAGCTTCATTTTGTTGTTTGTATGCAAGCTAACATTTCTGATGCCCACTACTCTCAATAAACCATCAGTACTTCTTTTCAATACCCAATAGTCTCTAGGTGTGTAAGAGGTGAAGAGAGACTTCCTCGATGTCCCATGATATGAGGATCCATTGTCAATCATCTAACTCATCTCGTGGCTCGTAAAACTTTGTGTCTCTCCTACGTGGATGACTAGAAAAGGTCTCGTAGGTTGTGATAGAGGTACCATCATTGTTGCCATAATCCCTTCTTTGTTGCCACTCGCTATTACGTTCTTTCTCCTGCTTTCATTTGAAGCATTCTCGCTTTACATGTCCTAATAGAAGCACTTGGGTGTCCTTGAATGTAGACCGGCTGTTGCTTCTCTTTGACTTATTGGCCTCGCTCCTTCGATCTTCCATGCCTCGACTATTTGTAAACACTAAGGCACACGGCTCCCCAAAACCTCATTACTTCCCTTCTGCTTAGACTCGTTTATAAGTGAGGAAGTGATAATTTCATCAATGCTAAGCGTATCTTTCCTGAATAGTAGTGTCATGACAATATAATTATATAATATTGACAAAGAAGCCAACGACACCAATGCCTTATCTTCGTCCTTAATGTTCTCATCAAGCACTGACATTTTTGTTAAGACCTAATCGAACTCGTCCAAGTGCTTATTGAAACTTCCTCCTCAACCACTGTAAGCCATAGAATTATTTTTTCATATGCAACGTCGATGTTAGGGATTTGAATAGTAGTGTCATGACAATATAATTATATAATATTGACAAAGAAGCCAACGACACCAATGCCTTATCTTCGTCCTTAATGTTCTCATCCAGCACTGACATTTTTGTTAAGACCTAATCGAACTCGTCCAAGTGCTTATTGAAACTTCCTCCTCAACCACTGTAAGCCATAGAATTATTTTTTCATATGCAACGTCGATGTTAGGGATTTGGATTTGTATTTGCCCTCAAGTTTTTTTCATACCTCCGCTGAATTCGGCAAATTGATGACTTCTTGAAGAGTGTTATTGGCGAGATATAATTTAATCGTAAAATTAGCAAAATCCATCATATCTTGCCACTGCCCATCATTCATCTTCTCCGATTTATCCTCTATCTTTTTTAGTGCTTTAATCGTTCATTCCTGGCTTAAAATGCTCCTCACTATTTCTTGTCAAAGAATAAAATTGTTTTGCCCATTAAATTACTCAATGTAGAATGGCAAACCCTATGATATTTGCGTTATTAAATTATAGCTTTTTTAACCCAGAAAAACTACACTTTCATACCACTTGTTAGGATTCCAAGAATAAAAACATTTACACAATTGGTGCAACAGAAATAAACCTCTGAATCCATGGTCAATCATCGGTCACTAAATACCGTGAGAGTATAGAGAACAAAATCAAGCAACCAAGCGTACACAAGTTGTACGATAATATTTAACGTGCAAATCCTTTTCAACAAGAGAAAATTCATAGGATATACTATGAAAAATTTACTGTAAAAGTGACCGGTAATAAATATAACTCTATCTGAGATTCCTTCATTACATCCCGAATGAATGATAGTTAAATACAATACAAACACATTTTATAACTCACAAGAAGAGTACATTGAGAAAACAAGGAACCAAATGGAAATATGTCTTAAAAGTAATATTAGAGTAATGTACCCGACTTGGACAAAGAAGGAAACTCGAATTGGATTTCAATCAGAAGCCGAACCTTTCCTCCTCTCTCTTTTTTCTCTTCTCTCTCTTTGTGCGATGTTTATGTGTTGAAAATGATTTCTAATTTTTCCCTAAAAATTGCATAGAGGCTTTTATAATAGTGCTAACGTACGTGCGCCCTTCCAGTGTGAGTCAAGCGCAATCTCCATTAGCAAGCCACACATGCACACCCTTCCAGTACTCTTTAGGCATGGGCTTTATCAAAAGTTCCTAATAAGTGCACACCAGCACCCCCTCATGTGTGCATTAGGCACCATTTTGCCTATGTATTAGAAATAGTGTTTACTCGAATAAACCTTATGCGAACCTCTAGTGAACAAGTTTTGTTCAAGCAAATCTCATGTGAACATCTAGATGACCTATTTATTAGGTGTGTGATTTATAAGGAAGTAACTCTAAATCTAATAGTTTCTAAGGATTTAATTGCAAATCATGTCACTTTTTTTGGACAACTTAGTGTTTTAATTTAGAGTTTCATATATATTTTTGTAAGGCAAAACTAGGATATATTCAATCATTTGAAATTTTGATGAAATTTCAAAGTGTTTATGTAAAGCGTGCATTGTTTGAAACAATTTCTATTTCAATGTAGAAACTAGGATATTTTCAATGTCATGACGCTCTTTATATGCCCCAGAAACCATAGAGTCATGTTAGAAGTGGTTATGTTACATACATAATTTGGTGTATTAGAAGTGGTTATGTTAGAAGTTGTGAGTTACTTTCACAACTCACGTAATTCGGTGTCCTTGTGCATTAGGTCTCTCCTTTTGATGTATTTATATGTTGTTGGCATAATTAGTGTAAATAATTTTTCCAGAATTTGATTATTGGGTTTGGAGTTATTGGCTATTGAGTTCTCATTAGGTAGAATATGATTCTAATAATGTTGTTTCATATTATGGTTTCATCTTAATTGAACTAAGTATATATGTCAAGATAATAGGAAGAGAAAAGAGGTTTATATATATATATATATATTTTCTTTTCTAGTTTCTTTGTTGAGAATGAAAGTTAAGGCAGAAAAGGGACATCTAAACAACATATAACTATTTTTAGGAAACCATTTTCTTCATTCTTTTCTTTCCTTGATATTAAATCCAAACACAGCCATTTTAGGGGAAAGTCATCGATGAAAGTGTGTTTCATATTATGGTTTCATCTTAATTGAACTAAGTATATATGTCAAGATAATAGGAAGAGAAAAGAGGTTTATATATATATATATATATTTTCTTTTCTAGTTTCTTTGTTGAGAATGAAAGTTAAGGCAGAAAAGGGACATCTAAACAACATATAACTATTTGTAGGAAACCATTTTCTTCATTCTTTTCTTTCCTTGATATTAAATCCAAACACAGCCATTTTAGGGGAAAGTCATCGATGAAAGTGTGTTTGGTCAATGTAATTAATTTACTAAAAAAGGCATACTAGACCTGAGAGAAGCAGACTAGGGAATGCTTCATATTTTTGACCTTTTTTTAAGTGTTCTGTAGATTTTAGGGGATAATTGATGATGCAGTAATGTTGCTAGTAATTGTAAGTATTTTATGAGGAATATAGGAATGAATGAAGACTACTATGGTCATAATATCTTTTTCTCAGAATTGTTTTCATTTCATTAGCAGAATGCATCGGATCTCTAAATAATAGGACAAAAACTATTTATTTTTTTGCATTTCCAGAATTGGAGGGTCTCAAACTTACAATGTCATATGTGCTTGGGCCCGTTATTTATAATGGGTGGGCTTATATCAATTCATTCTGCCACAACCTAATGTGTCTTAGATATGAAATGGGCATGATTACCCCACTCATTTACAGGCTTTTTGATACCCATCCTCTACTTGTTTGACATCATTTCATAGTAATGATTGTATAGTTGTCATCGCAAATAAAAACTTAATCGACATATCCGCCGGTGACCAAGCATGTATTTCATCATTGCATCTATCTTGGCATTTTGTTGGCTTTAAAATTAAAAAAAGAATTTGACTGATAAAAAAATTATTTGAATCTTAGGAATTGCTTTATTTTACCGAGGCAAACCTAGAATTTAAGTACAACAAAGTTGAACATTATTATAAATGGTTTTTCCTCAATCGAGTAAGGTTACCTTATTTGTATTCACAATTTATTATTTGATGAGAAAAATTATCCTTGTCTCGTAAGAAAATTACTCCTTCAACATTATTATTCTTGTGCTTAATATATTAGTATTTGCTTTTGTACTTCAATTTCTTGGTCTGATGGTAATAAGCTTTTCAAATGCATCCAGGGGATATGCTATTTGTGGTTGATGGATATTGTGAGAAAGGAAATACCGCAATGTGGCACTAGTTGTTGGTCTCGGCTGTTTTTTAATATCTATTCGATTTCCCAGTTTTTATTGTGGTTAGTAGATTTCTCTATATGTTGAATTTTTGCCTCAGTATAATTTTTTAATAAGTATTAGCATCCTTAATGGTAGTTAGGGCATTGAGGATTCACTTTTATGGCCCGAAACTTTGGTAGACATATTTTTAAGGGGTTAGGCTACTTTCTTAGGTACTTTGTTCATATAAATATAGATACAGATCAAAAGAAAATTAGATGGTCATGCAGAAGAAACAAAATGTGGAGACACTTGGGGATGATGTGGTTAGGTTTTAAAGATGATGAGTCCAGCCAAATTCAAGTTAACTGGAACCTGCTGCCTTGATTGTGTCGGGGAACCGAGCTGTTAACCATCTGATCCAGTGACTGGACAGCCATCAGTTAGGCCAAACACTATGGCTTTTGTGATAAGCATGGTTACCGAGTGACCATGCAGCTGAAGTACTGAAAGAGCCAGAGTACGACTATACTAGAAGTAGATCAGCAAAGACAAATCAGAAGAGGCGAGCCAAAAAGGGTCAGATTGTCAAGCTAAATAACTGACCATCCATACTTTGCTAACTTCTAGATTCCTTGGGATTAACTCATCAGTAATTTGGACAATCACGATTATCGTGATCCCACGATATGAAGTAATCCTCCTAGAATCACGATCACATGTGTGGATTTCAACATCGAACTTGGCAACTAACTAAAACAGTTAGTAACTCTTCTTATGAGAACAACTAGTAGCTCATTTTTCAAGAGAATGGCCAATGGTTCATTCTCAGGAGAACGAGCACCAATCACCTTGAATAACAGGCTTTATGCCCCTAAGTACAAAGCCCCTTAACACATAATAGGCATCTTCTGATTGAATGATCATGGCATCATATGATCCTTTGATCATATTTTGATCTTTGAGATCTTTTACATCTCCCACTTTTCACATTTATAAAAATACAAGTCCCAAGCCTACATCAAAGAGGTTAGAAGCTTGTCCTCAAGATCACATCCTTTCTAGAAATTCTCTCGGATGCTACTCCTTTAAATATTTCTACCCTCCTCATCTAACTTTCTCAAACTTCTTAGTTTGTTATTTTGTTATTGACATGAGAGTTAAAAGATAAACTAGAGAGTCAGTCATGAATCTCCAAAGTTTTGTTTTGATTTGTTATGAAGAGGATCAAAATTTAAAGATCCAAGAACCCGCTCTGAAATTTCTTAGATTCGAATCTAAATTCTATGTACGCATCATGATACCATTTATGGGACTAGTTAAGCAACTTGTTCCAACGTAACCTATTGCCCACAAAGATCCACAAGAAAGCCAGAATGGTGATACAAGGGCTTATGGTCAGTCAGGCGAAGTTCCATAAGAAATTTCTTTTCATGATATCCCTTTAAACAATAAGAGCCAGATTAGTGCCTATTCTACAGCAAACCAAGACCAAGAAATATTTGAATGACCAAGTCCTTATGGAATAGGTTTTGCGATTAGCATCAACAAGATAGACTCAAACCCCCACAAACCTCAACTTCCAGAAGAATAGATCGAAGAGTAAGAAGACCACTTTTAACAAGACACGGATTAGGCTAAAGTTGTGTGTGATCTGTGAGGCCCCACAATGACCTATCTCCTTGTGTTTGGAAGTGAGGCTAAACTTTAGATATAGGGCTGGAACTCTTGAAAGGAGGAACTTGAGATCTATTTAGGATTCAGTACCATGGTCCTACAGGGATGAAGGGTGGTGTAGTAGTACCCAATGAATTCTCGTAGCCAAGCATGCGTCTAGGGTGTATGCAAATCATATTGAATTGTGGTCTTTCTTTAATACCTAGAGAATTGCTTCCACCATGGTAGTGGAAGATTGTGAGCAAGTTTTCCAAGGGAATCCAACAATCACTTCCCTAAAAGTTCAAAATGTGAGGTAGGGAGGACTCCCTTTACTCCTGATGCTCTACACAATCACTTCCATAAAAGTTCAAAATGCCAACCCTGGAGTCATATGATGGGATTGCCAATTTGATTGATCATGTTAATTACTTCTTTACATTGCACAGATTCCAAAACATGGGGAATATGGCTCCATGTTAGTGTTTTTTCCTTAACTTTCAATGGAGATATCATAATTATGTTTACAAGTTAGGACCAAATTCAATTGAAAATTTTTAGGAATTGACTATTTAATTCATGTCCTACTTTGCCTCTAGTAAAAGGGATGGAACTCAATGATGAATCTTGATTAGGATCAAACAGGCTCCCAATGAAATCTTGAAGCACTACCTCAATAGGTTCAATGCCAAAGCCTGAATCATTTCCAACCTCAATGATGAAGCAAAAATGAACGCTTACATAGTGATCATTCAACCCAGTGACTTCTTTTTAAGTCACCTGTCTGACAGGATTCTATAATGTTCTTGGAGGTTTAGACATTCATCTGAGCATGTATTGCTGCCAAGGAAGCTAATGAATCAAAGAGTTTGACTACATATTATTGATGAAGCAAAATTAAGGAAGCTAATTCGGTCCAAATTTAATGTCAAAATAAAGCTGAATGCTTACATATTGACCATTCAGCGTGGTGAATTCTTAATTCACTAGTATAACAAGATCCCATGATGTTGTTGAAGGCTGAGGCAACCAGCCAAGCTGATATCGATATCAAGGAAACTAATGAAGCAAAGAGGCCCCACTGTTAATCTCATCTAAGATAGCCTACAGGCAGAAAGAAGAAACATTTGGACCAACGTCGTCCTTATGTAGATTTAGAATGGGAAGTTCCTAAAATAGTAAAAATCGATAAAGAACTTTGAGGCAGGACACCAGTTAGTAGCAGCACCAACAGTCTCTAGGATATAAAACATAAGACTACAGGGTCCTACCGAGGATATCTCAAGGAGTACTCATAGGACCCTAAAGCGTCCGAGAAGAACATGATGGAACCATCTAAATTGTTGTGTAATTGGGTGATAGCAGGTGTCATTAATATGATTTCCACTGGGCTGGCAAGTGCTAGGAATATGAAGAAGCTAGAAGAATCTTCTCCAAACAAGAGGCAGAAGTTAGGGAAGGAACTCATTAGTTTTAGTGCTGATGATATCATTCATGTAATCTCCTAACATTCTTATATTTGCGCTCATTTTAGATAAAGTTTAGGACTACAAATTGAAATGAATCTTTATTAATAATAAAAATTCAAAAACATTTTATACTTCTATGTGTTTATAAAACTAGGATTTAGGTGTTAGATTATGGATTTGTTAGATGGACCCTTATACATTCTAGATAATGGGCATGTCCAAGTGTAGGGCATAAAATTTGAAGTCTTAAAGTCACATTCGGAATGCATCTTCACATTGCTTCCCTCTTCTTGAATTTGTTTGAAGTATATCAACCATCAGTTTTTATGTTATTGTTGATAGGCTATGTCTAGCCATATTTGGAGCCATCACGTCCATCCCATATCAAAAGATAAAATTTAACATAGAACATGCGGTTGGAGAGGTGAAAGGGGATCAAGCCACCGGATGAAGCTTTTACCTAACATAAATCAATGGTCCAATCAATCCATAACTGATTATAATGGGGTCCAACCAAAGGGATAGAATACCTCAAATCAACAAAGCATTAACTACATATACATGAAATGACAAATAATCCCTAACTTGCCCCTCCCTAATTCATCACAAAAAAGTTAATCTTATTTTAAGGCTATAATGGTACATGTATTTAATCAATATCAAATTGAACTCATGAATTAATGATTTTAATTGATACTGACCTAATTAATTATAATGGGATTCAATCGAGAGAATAGAATTGTCACGACTCTCTCTCAAAATTTGATAATAATCAATAATAATTAAACCAGAAATAAGAAAAAAAATCTCATTTTCCTTAAAAGGACAAAACTCAAATAATATCTAAAATCGGGTCGGATTTGACAAAATTAAAACCATCAATATAATAACCATAATACTCAATAGTGGATGTAGGACCAATCTGAACTATTCTATCATTACTTGAAATAATGATATTAAATTTGCTTAACTCAAACCCACAAGAAAAGTGGCAACCAAAGATCTAACAATTATAATATCAAACCTGTATGAATGTGGGTAACACAACAGTCCGAACATGAACTGACTGAAATAATCAAATATACAATAAATTCTCTAACACAATTTCTTAGGTGCAATTCCAAATACAAATCCAAATATAATAAAAAATAAACGGCATCTTCCAATCTTTTTTGTCTGAATTTTCTGCAAGTAATCTATTACCCTTCAATCTGAAAGTGTTAGAAACAGGACAAAATACGATCCTAAAGTTCAGCAAATATTAATGTTACAATATAGAACGTTTTATATGGTGTTGGTGAATCAGCAACATCACACACAATAAGCAACATCATGTAAAAAAGCAAGCACAGATCAGTGCTATGTGTCACAGCTTTGCATCAGTATGCAGCCATGGCATCAGCATATTAGTTCAGCTATTCTGCATCAGTTCAGCAACGTTCAGCGCAAGAGCAGATTACAGATCAGCATACCTTCAGCATCAGTTAAATATTTCAGCTGTTCCAGCAGCATCTCATTACTTTAGTTAGCCACGGGTGATAATCCTCTATCACAACACTTGCATCACATAATCCATACGACCTACTGCTGTCATATGTTACTCATCACAGCAAGTTCACCACAACTTGCTGTCAATTGATATATCAATTTTTTGCTACATTCTGTTATTGACAGAAAAGAAATTCAAGCCATATATATAACAACTTCTGATTGGGTAATTAAGAGAAGACATTGATCAATTACATCTTGATTGGTTAATTATACAAAGCCACGGATTAATGTCCTACAATAAGCACATATTGTGTTTTTATTATTTTAGGATATGTATAAATGTAATTTATGCTTTCTTGTAATTTTGTATTTTCTTATGGATGGTTAGGATTAGTTTTAATCCTATGGTTTTAATTAATTAACAGCTACTATATAAGTAGTTGTTTTATTCATTATAAAACCAAGTTCCTGATTTAATAGAAAATACATAAACATTATTTACATGGTGCTCTGTTTTCATCTATTTCAAGTGCTGTACGTCTATATATCTTAATCTCTGTTTCTGTTTTATTTCGTTCACGTACTGATGATCAGCTACAAAATATTCATTTGGACGTCTAATTCATTCGTGCATCACGTTGTTCATTTACAATAGCAAATTCTACATCATCAGTTTACAAGAACTGATATTGTCACCATGACTATCACGATTTGTTCTCATCATGACAGGAATTTCAACTACTGAAAATTCAGCTGGGTGACCTCTTCCACATGCTTTCGCCCATATTTCAACTTGGATGTCTCTAAAATTCTAACCTAGTATCACAGCCAATTTCTAATAATTAATACACGTAATAACAAGTGCATGTTCAATAAAATAGAATGAAGGGACGAAAAGTAAAACATGTGTGAATTCCAACACATCCAAATATTGAATCTCTAAAGTTCAAATAACGATCTCATACTCAAAATTCGTAATCTATATACAAATACCAAAATAGTCCAAAGCATGAAAGCATTCAAAGGCCCAAAGTTCAATGTATAATTCCGAAATCATATAAATCCAAATATTGATCTATGCTTACAAATATCAAAAATTAAACATCTCAAATATCAAATCGTATACAAATAAAAATCATAAAAAATAGAAGATATACCAAAATCGGATAACCAAGGATCAAAATGCTAATTTTAAGGAAGGATTACTCGTACTCTTGATAACTGTAGGCCAAATTACTACTATTTAGACCTGTAAGTAAACTGTTTACATATTATTCCCAATAGATAAGTTGAAATACCACTTTCTTTTGCCACCCATGGGATAGGTGTAGTCTTCAAGTATGACGTCCCAAATCCTTATTTCCATCATTAGCTATTATTATCATTATTTAATGTGATAAATATACATGAACATACATATAAACATGCACAGGATCCATATATTTGCTATACCATCAGTGGCTCCAACATTGTACTATAGAAATATGAAATCAGGTCTTATTAAAGAAGGATGCCTACTAAAAACCAAAATCAATCTCATTTTAACTTGAGGAAGCATACATAATACTCACCATAATCTGCGGAAGCAATTCTAATTCAACATTACCAAAAATATAATACATCTTGACATATTGTTAAAGTTTTACAATGTTATACATATCTTAACTTCAGTTAATTAAGTACATCAAAATTCTAAGCATTTCGAATACATTATCTAAATGTAAAGCAAAATTAAAACTGCCATATTCACTCTTGTTCGTTAGGCATCAACTCTTGCGAAACATTTGAAGGGTAGTAAAATAGTAAGAGAGTGAGTCAAATGCTCAACAATACATAATAAATACAAGAACATGCACATTTATGCTGAAATATATCATCAGACAGAATAGGATTCATAATGCATATATAAGCATGAAATATGAGTGAAAATATTTTTCTAATGCATACAATTTTCTTTATCTTATCCTTTTACTGTATTATTGTCAAAACTTACTTAATTTAAGGGACGTTTTACCAGCTAATAAAGCGAGCAATTAAATAAATGATTGTGTTCAATCCACACAATTTAATGCCTTCCCTCCTTTTACACCCTGATATGGGTGGTACATACCTTTATACCCTGTAGACGGGGCCAAAAGCTGCATTCTTTTCCCTGCAGCGCTTGAGACAATTCTTCGATTACTACTACAATATCCTAAGGCATGTTAGGGAATATTACCCTCTGAATAAATTCTTGGTCCAATTTCTTAATTCCTTTTAAAATTCATTGTGCAAAGTCTACATTTTTTCTTGATACTTATTAATTTTTCCAACTTTGGGAGAAAATAATCATACTTCTTGATATTATGTAGGCTTCCACTTAAACTTTCATAAATATAGAAGCTAAAATTTAGTATCTAAATATTAGAGATACGACAATTAGTAGTGAAAACAGCAAGGTCTTGCAATATGTACATATGCTGAAATGATGATTTATTAATACAGTAATTCAACCAACAGGAAGAAATTCAGAACCTATCACCATAGTATATCAGCCGGTTCAGAAAGTCTCAATACCGATTTTTACATGTTGAAAATTCAGAACCAGCACACGATGTACAGCTGGTTCGGCTGTCTGTTCAATAGCCGGTTTAGCCAGTTTGGTAGCCTCAAAATTAATTTTACATATATTGAAAATTAGAACTAGCACTTGGTGAAATTAGCCGGTTCAGTAGCCACCAATTACTAACTTTTATATGTTGAAAATTCAGATGCACCAACACACAATGCATAGCTGGTTTGGCCGCTGGTTCAACCGCTGGTTCAGCCGGTTCAAGTTAATTTCTACAGGCTGAAAATTCAGCATCAATACATGATGCTTCGTCCGGTTTGCTGCCGGTTCAATGGCCAGTCCAGTGGTCAGTTCAACATATTTTCAGCAGCCAGTTCAACATATTTTTTCATGTTGAAAAATTAGATTCAAAACATGATGCATTAACTGATTCAGCAGCCTATTTATCAACTTCAAAACTGAATTTTACCTGTTCTAAAATGATAATATACTAGTAGCAGCGTAGTAAAGAAAGGAATTTAAGTATTGGATTAACAATACTTGAAGAAAATTAGTAAGGATCAACAACAAGTGAAGGAAGAGCTTGCAGTGTACTTGCTCAAAATTCAGCTGTTGCAACGTGGGGTACTGAATTTCTTCACTTCCCTTTTGCCCTTTGGTTTTCTCCTCTCTTCTCCCTCACTTTTTCCCTTCCTTCTTTCTATTCTCACGTGGCCCTTATATAATTTAGAGGGCTGGTTGCTGAATCATCCTTTGTTGGATGAGCTGCTGTCAGCATCTCATAATTTCCACCAGAATTCAGATTAGTGTCCTGAAATTTGGCTGAGAATTTTGCTAATTCACTCCTTAATTTTTGCTGAAGTGGTTCTTTGGGGTGCTGCCTTGTGTTGTTGTTTGATTGCCCTTGGATTTTGCTGATTCATGCTGCTTGTTTCAGCTGCTGCCCATGGATTTTGCTGCTGCCCAAGTTGTTGCCCTCTTGAGCTGCTGAAGCATGCTGCTGTCATGTTGCTTGCTGCTGTGTGTGTGCCGTGCTGCTCAATTTAATTATAAGGTATGCTGAGTCATTTGATCTCTTGTAATATTGCTGAAGTGTGCTGCTTTTTCTACTGCTGCTGCTGCCCGTGCTGCTCTTTTTCCCATCTGAAATTAAATTGGTTGCTAATCGGTTCCATCGATTAAATTTATGCCACTGCTGCATCCCGGGGTGAGCCTCTGGCTTCTGGGTTTTTAACATAATTAGCATAATTAGTATAATTGTGAAACTCAATTCTTATAGCAACCCTTAGACTGGTGGAAGTTTCCGAGTCCACATATTTTAATTTCAACGGATAGTGGTTTCACTATTTTGGACCCTTCAATCTAAATTTTCCCGTATCCCTCAACCTCGATTCCACTTATTTTTTGCTTAATTAATTATGTTTGCATGATCAGAAAATCTTTGGTCTTACAATTCTCCCCTTCTTAATAAAACTTCGTCCTCGAAACTTAATGTACCTTAATGTTTGATAATTAAAAATATTTCTCCGAGATTCCTAAATTGCTTCCTTGATTGGATGACGTTTCTAAATAACTTTAACCAATGGAATTATCCCGATTCTCAATACCTAATTCTTGTATCAAAATTTTAAATTAAAACCTCAACATAAGCCAAATTTTTAATTCTCTCCAATGGCTCATCCCGATCACACATTACTTCCTCACTCATCGTTACATAGAAAACTCCTTGACAATCCACTAAACTTAAGGGCTAAACTAACTTATTGGCTACCTTTCCGGCTTACTACGATATTTCAAATAGATAATTAAACCTCGACTCCAATTTTTATCTGAAGTCTCTAAAATAATCATTTGCTTTGAAAGATCCTAGCTACTCTACTTAAAGTAATCATTTATTTGCACATTTAAATCCGCTCGCGACTTCTATCCATTAACCCATATCAGACACTTAGCATAATATCCATAGACCTAAAGAAATCCAAAGGATATCGATACAATTGGTACAAAGTCTATGAGTCTCAAATTAAATCCACCTACAACGTTTATGAATCTCAAATTAAAATCCACCTGGGATATAGGCTCCAAATGCGAAATAGTACATGAGTTAAAGTGTCCCTAAGTTAGAAATTCTACCTTTCACTTCATTGGGTGATGTCTCTGCATCTTGCACCTTAACTGCAAATGCCTTGCCCGAAACAGTAGTCTTCTGGGTTGCCGGCGTCCTAGGATAGGGGCAGTTTCTGATCATGTGGCCCTGTTAACCACATATAAAGCAGGCTCCCGTCAATTTATAATAAGGCTTCCTTGGATTATGCCGGTGCTATTACTTAGCCTTCTTGGTGGCTCCTTCGGTTCCCAAACTTAAGTTTGCCCCCGAATCTCGACGATTTGTTGTCATCTTCTTAAAGTATTCTTCTTTATTGAGCTCCTTTTCAAACAAAAGTGCCCGGTCTAATACGTCTCCATAAGATTGTAGCTTTAAAGTCACCAATTGCTTTCTGATTTTATCATTCAAACTTTGCTAGAATTTCTTAGCCTTCCTGACTTCATCATCAACCAGGTAAGGAGCATAGTCGGACAATTCTATAAATTTGGCATTGTACTCCATTACCGACTGATTTCCTTGCCTTAGTCATGCAAATTCTTCCTCCTTTTGCTCCTGAAGGTTAGTTGGAAAATATTTCTTCATAAATGCATCCTTTAACATTTTTCAAGTAATCTCATTTTCGGGTACTCCTAAGCCTCTGTTTTGTATAGCCCACTAGTGATCTGCTTCTCCTTTCAATCTATAAGAGGCAAACGTCACTTTGTCTTCCTCGGGACACTGAATGACCGTAAAGACCTTTTTAAGCCTCCGGATCCATATATCTGCCTTCGCCAGATCCAGATCCAGATCCCTTATAAACTTGGGCACCCGTTCATTGGTAAACCGATTGTAGGCTGATGCTCCTGGATTTGCTGGGGCTAAAGCTAGGGCCGGGGCTGGTGCTAAGTTACATGAGGCCAAGGATTCCATCGCATCGGCCATTCGTCCTAATAGATTTAGATACTCTGCTTCTCTATTAGGTTGAGTGTCGGCGCCAAATCGGGGATTTCTTCTTCGACTTTCCATTTACAGTTTCTATTGGTCAAATATTAACATACAAGTTAGTGCCTTGCATAAAATTAAATCCGAGGTCTCAATTGGGGATCAGTAACTAAGACAGAACTATAACTAACAATTCCCAGCATAAACTACTTTAAACCAATTCTAAGCTTCCGCATCATGATCAATCAACTTGTGACGTTTCACGTCCTTATTTCCATCATTAGCTATTATTATCATTATTTAATGTGATAATTATACACGAACATACACATAAATATACACAGGATCCATATATCTGCTATATCATCAGTGGCTCCAGTATCGTACTATAAGAATATGATATTGGGTCTTGTTAAGGAAAGATGCCTGCTAAAAGCTAAAAGTAATCTCATTTTAACTTGTGGAAGCATACATAATACTCACCATAATCTGTTGAAAGAATTTGAATCTAATGTTACCAAAAATATAATACGTCTTGATATATTGTTAAAGTTTTACAATGTTATTATATACATATCTTAACTTTAGTTAACTAAGTACATTAAATTTCTAAGTATTTCGAATACATTATCTAAATATAATGCAAAATTAAAACTTCCATATTCACTCCCGTTTGTCAGGCATCAGCTCTTGCGAAACATCTGAAGAGTAGTTAAATAGTAAGAAAGTGAGTCAAATCCTTAGTAATATACAATATATACAAAAACATGCACATTTATACTGAAATATATCATCGGACGGAATAGGATTCATAATGCATATATAAGGTCGAAATATGAATAAAAATATTTTCCTGATGCATTCAATTTTCTTTATCTTATCATTTTACTGTCTTAAAGTCAAAACTTACTTAACTTAATGGACCAGTACCAGTAGGCCTTACCAGCTAACTAAGCGGTTAATCGAAGAAAAGATCGTGTTCAATCTACACAATCTAAGGCCTTCCCTCATTTTACACTATAAGATGGGTGGTACATACCTTTATACCAGGTAGACGGGGCCAAAAGAAGCCTTCTTTCTCCCGCGGCATTAGGGGCAATTCTTCTATTACTACTACAATATTCTAAGGCATGTCAGAGAATATTACCCTCTGAATAAATTCTTGATCCAGATTCATAATTCCTTTTAAAATTCATTGTGGAAACTCTACACTTTTCATAGGTACTTTTTAATTTTTTTCAACTCCGGAAGAAAATAATCATACTTTGTGTAGGCTTCCATCCACTGGTATATACCGTAATGCAGACATACACCAATCAAGGTGCCGATTGACTGTATCTTATTTGAAGAGAAGCTATTTAACTTAATAAACACGCTTTCAAAAAGGAGTTCTTTTTACTTTACTGATAAGGCTTTGTTTTTTAGCCAAGGCAGCCTATGTTTTCGGAATGGTTGATTTTATTCCAAGATGGCAGTATAAGTGATGAATTGGCACCGATTTCACTTCCCTTTGAATTCAATCTACTAGCAACTCCAAAGTTGAAAGCAATTCCTATTCTCTCTTTACTTCCCTTCAACTCCAAAGTAGAAGGGTCTCCCACCAATTGTTGCTCGATTAAACGAACCAGATGACTAGACCAAGTTTTATTACTCTCTTGTTGTCAACTCGTGCCTCATTTAGACAAATGGTCCAGAAGCATTCTCTCAACACCAAGATTTCTTCCTTTTTCTTTCAAATCAAAATAAAGGGTGATGCATGACAAACCTAATATTTCTTTATAGACTTGATTGGGATGCACATTTGAATCACTGATCTATTGATTATGAATGGGGAATCTCTTGATGCTTTAAGTGAACAAAGATTCACGTGGACTTTACTTCACTCTGCTTGCTCCACCAATAAGCTCTTGTAGCAATAGTAGCCAATGTGTTAACATCTTAGGAAGTTGTGATATGATAAGTGTAAGTATCTCTGTCCATGTGAGGCCAGCAATATGAAAGAAATGTGTCCTCGTCCATGGTAGGATTAAGCCAAGCACTACTTTTAGTCCCCACTAACAAATTTCCGGTTGTTAGTCATCTCTTTATGAAAGAGTGGGCAAATAAACATCTGGTAATGGCACAACTAGCACATGGGAGGTGACACCAACCACACTACTCGCTAGGTTCCCTTTCATCAATCCACCACCAAGGTTAATAACATATTTGATCAAGCTTTCAATCAACGGAAGGAGGGGGGATCCACCAGCATATGCTCTTTCATATCCATGTTTCTTAGATGCAGATTCTTCGATTACATACCTATTAGTAGTACCAGATCTTGTTCCCATTCGAGGGTTTTTAGTTGCAGATCCTCATCCTTTTTGCTGACATTGGCTCCCCTTCCATACAATCTATCAATTGCAAAACAGTTTCTTATCCTAAATAAGCATCAAAGCTGCCGCTGTGTTTCCAACTTCAACTTACCTTTAGAGCTTTTCGGGTTTTAGGCTCCATTACATTCATTCTTCCATCTTTAGCTGGTCTGCTCTCCAATCTCCCAGTGGCATTCATCAATCTAAATTTAGGAGTATAACGAGCAAACTGCCCAACTCGTCCACATTCATAACGGCTTCTGAATCTCTTCCATTAAAGTTTTTGCCTTTGGCACTTGTAACCTATGACTAAATCAATTTCATTTGGTGCAATTAAAGTAATGACTAAACTTCTGTCTATTTTAGACTAACTAGATATATTTATTCTTCTACTTTTGTTCGGTATCCTTGTGACTTAGAAAGGAGACTAGAGCACTTGACCACTATGATCGATCTGATAAACCAAAGGATCATAGCCTTTGGCCAACTGACCAACCATTGATAATGAAACAAATAAGGGAGATTAAGTTCTTCTCTCCTGTCTTTCAACCATTGTATTTACCTTAGCTTTGCCTTCAAAATTGGAGACTATTCAAAGTTTCTACTGAGATAGGCATGTAACAACTTTTGGTCGACATAAGCAAACTTGACATAGTGCTTCTTCTTATGCTTTTGGTATCTTTGATCATGGCACTTCTACTTCTTTAACTTTTTTTTTTTTAATTTTATCTAACTTAGCTTTAGGACCTATTTCATCTTCATTTTTGGATTTTGTTAGGATTGGAGCCTTTGAATTTGCATTTGACTAGGACTAGTCAACTGAACTATATCAAGGAAGTAGCCTTTGATAAGACTGGAGTCTTCGACCGGAACAAACCACCTCGAGAGTCAAACTCGAGTATTTTGTAAGAAGCCTTTAAAAAACGTTGATACTAACTTGGTTAGAGTTACCTTTTGTTTATAGTTACGGATGATAGGGAAGGGAACTTTATGCTACCATGGTTTATTTGATTTATTTGTAAGGGAACAATGGCTTTGCTTGAAGTTTATCTGTTTGAGATACGAAGGAAAGGTGTTTTGTTTTTTATCTTCCTTTTCTTCTTCAACTCTAAATTCTCAGCCCAATTTTTCGAAGTTTCCAATTCTAAAGGTTATTTCTTTTTATATCCTATTTAGATGCACTTTCTGCCTCAACTTCTAATTGTTCACCACCTGATTTCAGGATTTATGATTTGTCACCTTCTTTCTTAAACTAGCTTGAACATTGCTTTATGAAAGAACTTTATACCTGAGAGATTGAATTAGGTTAAGGAACTACTTTTTCACCTCCAGAATAACAAAACCAAAACCAGCCGCTTAACTTCTCAAATTACGTGTTAATAACCATATGAAAATGAAACCTGTTTGCCCAACAAAACTAGCTTTCTCCCCTTAAGGGAAATAAGCTAAAGTTAAGGTAATTATGTTTATAGTTCTATTAGTTAGCCTTTGAGTTGGAGTTCTTCATCTCTGAAGAGTTGTTATTCTAGTTACCTCATCAAAATTCTGAATTCTAAAACCTTCTCTTAAACCATTTAAATTTTATCCCATGCAATCCTAACGTCATTCGAAGCTGCAATCGCATTTTAAGGGACTCTTAGTTAAGTTTGAGTTAAGCCCATTTGAGCGGGGAAAGGTATTCTTTATGATTACTTAGTTCAATTAATTCATTTATTTTGTATCCTTCCTTATGTTCTAGTAGAGGAGTTGCCAGCCCTCACAGTCAAAGTTAAGTTCTTCCTTAAAATCAGATTCTAACCGGAACCATAAATCTCTACTCGAAGACCATAAGACATAGTAGAGGAATTGACTCTTCTAGCTACTAGATTTCTAAACAACAACTCCTTTTGTATTCTAATTGTTTATAGTGTCACAGCCCTTGAAAGGCATTGAAATTCTTTTCACACTTTCACACATTGTGATTGGATTAAAATGTTATCTTACTTATAATCAAGAATTATGCTGGGCAGATAGTTTCATGCTTATGCAATGCTTTCCTGATCAATACATTCTTCTAGTTATTTCATTTTGAGTCATCTACCCATAAGCTCGGCAATGACCCTATTCTTAGCCAATGAGCCTTCATCATAACATTCACAAGAAAGAAATCCATCAGTACAAGGAGGGAAATAACAAGACAAAATTTATGACCTTCTGTTGATTGTAGTAAGAAAGCTTTATAAAACTCTCATCATCCGTTGCTCCCAGGCTTTCTGAGTCGTCATACTTAGGAGTGAAGCCAGAAGCGAGTGACTACTTACTAGGCTACTTTCTAACTTATGGGCATGCTTTCCTAATACAAAGCTATAATATAGATGAGAAGAAAGGAGAGATTAGTTCCCCAAGAGAGGAGTGTGCTCCACTTGATTGTTGGGAAAGGATCTCCATTCCACACATAACAACTGACCTTGGACCAATGACAAGAGATAAAACATTGTTACCTGAAGTATATAGAGTTTAGGGGAATAGGGAAAGGCCCTATGAGTAAAGGTGTTAGGCCGGAGTTTTGAAATGAAGATAAAGCTTTTTGAAGGGATATATAGAAGAACGAGAATTTATTAGAGATAAGAGGTTCCAATTGTTAGAATTTGAAGATGCATGTGGAAGTGTGTTGATGATGAGAAGATGCTCTGTTTGATTGTTTGGATGAGTTCCTAATGATTGAATTGCTTGCATCAGGAACTAAATTGAGATATGATGATGCTTCTACAATGTTGAGAACAGATAATAGTGCACAAACAAAAACATAGCAGTAGAGAATCATAGAAGTAATTCACCGTGGAAATAATCAGCTTAATGGGCTATTTACATTTTATTAATTCAGAAAGCTTTATTCAGTGAAGTGGATCAACTACTATAGTAATTGCCAAGTAACTACAACCATTTGATAATTGCTAAGTAAATTGATCTCAGTCTTACATATAAAACAAAAATATGTATCAGAATTAAATTTACATTTGTATAGGAATCCGAGACGTGAGAAGCACAACTCGTGCTTCTTCTAAGATCTGATTCATTGCATAACATATTTGACCAATCAAAGGTTAATGTCCATTTCACTTGTATTGCACAAGTGAATCAGCTGAGGTTGTGTACTTGAGGTGGATTTGCTGTATACTTGAGGTGGATTTGCTGTATACTTGTTGGTTATGCAATAGATTCACGGGTAGGAATATTGTGTTGCTGTTGTTGTGAACCAGGGCATTATGAGAGCAGTTAGTTGAATCGATGCCCTGAAGTTAGTTGAATCAATGCTGTGATAATATTTCCTAAACAGTAGCTTGTTGCTGTGATATAGCACCATAACAGCAGCTTGACATTGATAGTTGTTTATGTGTTGCGCAGCTCATGCACTTGCCATGCTAGCTCGTTCATGAAAGAGGAAACTGATCGTGACTAGTGCACTTGAGACACTACATTGATCTGGAATAATAGATTCTCGGAGAATCTAATCTAGAGATAAAGGATGCTAAAGTAGCCTTTGCATCATTTGATATATCAGTTGAAAGTATAGTAATTTCAAGTATTGCCACATCAGCAAACAATAGGCAACTGTGGTGTGAACATTTGATTTGCTATATGTGGCTCGTGAATATACTAACGAAATTCATGCGAGTGTTGCTACATCATCATCTTCAGAAACATGCAGTGACATGGTATATATATCTGTAAATTTCAATATTCCCCCTTGAGATGGAAAGTAAAGAGTCTTTTACTTCCATCTTGAAATTGAAAAAAGAATTGAAATTGAAAAAGAATTGAAATTAGACAATTTTTTTATTTTGAGTATTAAATGATGAACAATAATAGAATATAGTGACAAAAAAATGGAACAAAAATGAAGTTTGAAGAATCAGGTAACTTGTTTTTGTATTTTGATATGAGAAAACAAAGGACTAAAAAACTATAAACAAGGAACAGAAAATGAAATTGTGTTGAACTAGAATAGACACTGTATTGAAGGAATCATAGTTGGAAAGCTGAAAAATAGGAACCATATATCAAAAATCTGTATGATTGTTTTGTTTTATATGAAAGATTGTGTTTGAAGATATGAAAAAATCACTATTGATTGCCCTGAATAAGATTGAATTCAATTTGTTTGTACAATGACTTCTAGAAAATGGAAATTGATCAAAATGATCATGTAAGAAGTGTGAATTTCTGATGAATATTGATTTGTTTCCAAAGTATGAAAAACAATCACCAAGAATGGTTGGTTATCAAATTGAAGTACAATGACATAAAAAATATGGACAATGAAAATGACCATAAACAATCTAATGATGCCTGTGAAATGAATTCGGAATCAATTCAATTTAACTAAAAAAATTGTGAGATGCAAAGATTTCTTATATATGAAACATGAATCAAAATAGTTCATTGATAAAAGGAAAAAAAATCATTGATAATTTGAATCTTAATCCAGCATGTTGAAATTCAGTTCAACGTTGAAAATGGATTTTTTTGATCAAGTTTGTTCAAGTGACTATAAAGAATCCGAATGAAATTTCAGGCTTTTCATCCCTTTGAAAAGTTCCATGTGGAACGATGATTTAAATTGGATCAGGTGGCAATCAAGGCACACAAGATCTCCAGTTTGTTTTGAATCAGATCAACAATCTTTGGTTGCCTGTTAATGAAGTGTAATGGCTTATTTCAAATCACAAGAATCTTGCTTGGTATTATGTGGAAGTACGATGACTTTTTTAGAATATTAAATGAAGCATATTTCAGGTTCTTTGATTATTGAAATGAGACATTTTGTCTCTTGAACATGTTGAAAGGTGGATCTAGTGGCATGATAGTTCACTATGTGTCCGGTTTGTTCTTCTTAGATGAATTCCAAGATTGTAAGAAAGAAAAACTAAAAATAGAGTCACCTCTCTTTGAATCAAAAATTGGAAATCAAGATCTTGTAATTTTCAAGCCTGAATTATTTGATACCTTGTTGTAATTTGAAGATATGTGCAGAAGTGTGTTGATGATGTGAAGATGCTTCGGTTGATTGTTTGGATGAGTTTTTGATGTATGAATTGCTTGCATCAGGATCTAAATTGATATATGGCAAAGCTCCTGCAATGTTAAGAACATATATGATGGTGCACAAACAGAAATAGAGCAGCAGAGAATCATAGAAGTAACACACCATGTAAATAATTATCTCAATGAGCAGTTTGTGTTTTGTTAATTCAGAAAGCTTAATTATAATGAAGAGGATCAACTGCTTATGTAGTTGTTTTCAAGTAATTACAACCATCAGATAAATTGTTAAGTAAACTAATCCTAGCCTTGCATTAAATGTACAAATGTATATCAAAATTAAGTTTACATTTGTGTGGCAATCTGAGGCATAAGAAGCACAAATTATGCTTCCTCTAAGATCTGATTTGTGGCATAACTTATTCATCAAAGGTTGATGTCCATTTCACTTGGATTACATAAGTGATAGTTCATTCATGAAAGAGGAAATCCATCGTGCACTTGAGGCACTGCATTGATCTGGAATAATGGATTATCTAGGAATCTAATCTAGGGATAAAGGTTGTTGCTGTAGCCTTTACATCAACTGATATATGAATTAAAAGTATAGTAATCTTGAGTGTTGCTACATCAAGAATATTAGAAACAGTAGGCAGTAGTGGTGTGAACATTTGATTTGCAATCTGTGTGAATTTACTAACAAAATTAGCATGTGTTGCTATACATATATATATATATACACACACACACATACACACACACACACTGCCGCCCCCACACAGACATACATACATACGTACGTACGTACATGCATGCATACATTTGATCATGCTGCCTATCCACTTTTTGACTAAGAGGCTATGTTTAAGAATGAAAGGTCTTCCTTTTGCCTTTACTCACTCCTCTTAACTAGCCTAGCAGCTTCTTTAGTTGGTCATTTGTGCTTGACTTTGTCGATCCGTTTACTTTTCTTTAGCTTTCACTGTCATTCTTAGTAATGCTTAAGTCATTCTCGATCCTCCAAAGGCTTCTCCCTCACACTTCTCTAACTTAACAAATAGAGATTTGCCAATCCTATTAGGAATCGACTATATTAGCTGTCATAAAGAGTTCAAGAGACACGAGTTAGTTCAAATGATCGGGTCTAGGGAGCAAAGCTACTATTTCACTGGCAATTAATCTAACCAGTGTTATTTTTAACTAATAAGAATCTCTTGACTTAGACGCAGATTGAAGATTTACTAAATTATAGTACAGAAGTGGCTATAATCCTACAATATAAAAGAGAAAGAAGATCACTTTATCTTTTCTCTTTTTTCTTGAGTCAAATTTCATTCAAATAGTTGTTTTACATGTCAAGATTTTCTTAGTCATTGTCACACCCCTTGCTGATGCAAATCTAAGAGGCTGGGTAGACTATTATGAAATACGCATAAGCTCCTTTTATTCCTCTTGTTTAAATGCATTCCCTTGGATTTGGTGCCAATTAAAATTGGTAGCGTTCTTAATTGTAACATAGTCTTATTTTAGGGTTTGTCTTAGATTTGCAATAAGAACTTCACGTTAGCAATCGACCTTACAAGTTTCCGACATAAGTAGATTTTTCTTTTTACTGTCCTGGTCCTGTCTCTTTGCTGTTTTAGCGGAATAAGCAGTCTTGGTGCTTTGGGCGTGGCACTAGTCTGACTGTGCTTTCCTAGCCAAAGGCGATTCTTGATCTGATCTTGCCAGGAAGAAGGGCATCCAACAGACAGAGTGATGCTTCTGTCATATCTTTATTATGATAGTCTATTTTTTCATTTTTTAGGAATCCGTATAAATAGACTGTTTGGCTTAGTGTTCGTATAAAACTAGAAAAATAGGGTTCTATTATTGTAATTGATTCAAATGGAACTGGTCTTATCTCTAAGGAATTGCAAGCATCCTATCCATCATAGCATAATATAGGAAAGTATGCCCTCGTAGTTGTCAACTCGGAACGAATGCTCTGTTGGCTATAAATGAGAACTTTTGTTGCTTGTTTGAACATAGTTCCATATTAGGTTAGCTCAAAAGTGAGTTATGACTGTTTCACCTAAGGGGAATAAAGTTGTGATTACTTGGCGTAAGATTGTCCTTCTTTCTACAGTTTTTCTAGCAGTTTTATTAGAGTCAGAAGCTGAGAATCTCTTCTTTTGTTCATTGTCAGTGTGATTGTAACGTTCTTCTTGAAATGACTACTTTACTTTAAAAGAATTGTGGGCATAGCTAAACTTCCTTAAATGCAGGATTGAGATTTTCTTTTGATGTGGTAGAAGAGGTCTAGTCTAGGTGTACAGCAGCTTTCCTCATCTTCCCTTTCAAAGATGTACAGCAGCTTTACATGACACTTAAATAAATATATATATATTTTTTCTTATTATTGTTATTATTATTATTTTCCTCCAAAACTTTAACTTCTTATCCTCTATAAATAGATGAGAACAAAACCTAGTGAACGGANTATATCTTTAGGTCAGTTGTGATATCGACTTATAGGTCACGTTCATCGTTAACTGGGTTTATTAATTTGTTAATGGTTTGATCTCGCTAATTATTATTTGGGTCCGGCATTGGGATGTGACAGTGGCATCCTCTAGGTTTTCGAAGCCAAGCAACATCTGGAAGTGTTAAAATGATCCATGGGATCAGTGCTTTCATCATAGGGCTCTAGTATATATATTTTAAATTTGTGAGGGAGCCGATGCCTCTTTATTTCCGGGATAAAAGGTGTATGACCTATTTTGGTCATCTATTGGTAGCATTTTCTCAAAAAACCTGTTGTTTGATTATTTTTATTCTCTTATCCACCTTAGTTGTGGAGTTAATTAATGTCCTCAATTATGAATAATTAGCAGAAACGCCCAGCATTTGCTTAGTTGGGAGAATTTTGGGATGCTGTTACATTACTCCTCATTTCAATTAGATTTGTTACTAACCTGGACTAAAAGCAGGTAATAATAAAAATTGACAATAATTAAATTTTTATAAAATAAACTCCTAACCAATACAATATTTGAACACAATACCCAAATTTGGGTTGGACCTCACAAAATATCCATACATCTCTAATAATAGCAATAATAATAGACAATAATATCAACTGTCATAAGATCTGACTGAACAACCCGTTCGAATATCATAACTAGGTATAACCTGCTCAAAATATCTGTAAGAAAAAATGACAAACCCGAATCAACATAAATCCACAACATCGATCCAACATAAACTAAAATGCCATAATAACCAAATAACTGGATAATGCAAACCCTTGACTCCATAATACTAAAATATACTAACATCAGTCTATATATCATTCCCTTGCTACCAAATTACACCCAATACAAGTAAAACCCAACTACAAAACTAATAATCACCAAACATAAACAAAATCTGTACCAGAGTCCTCGTTCGAGCTCCCTGCATGGAATTTGTAGTCCTCTATTCTGGAAGTGTTAGAAAATAATAAATTCATAAGCCAAATTCTCAGCAAGTATCAATGTACATATATATAACAAAATAGTATGTTCATGGCAGAGCGAAGGGACAAATCGATAAATAGATATAAAATCCATGGGAGCCGAAATCCAAACATCTAATGCGACAAATCAACAAATGTCCAAATATGGTCTCGTATGCAAAGTGTATAATCCAAAAGCAAATGCCAAACGATCCAAATATATGAAACCAACCAAATTTGATATCTAAATCTAAATGACAGTTGAAACCTGTGAATTTCAAATCAAATTCTTAAGTATCCAAATTAAATGCAAATAAAACATATTAAAAATCTAAAACATACTCAAATCGAAAAATCAAATATCAAAAGATTGACTTTGAGAAAGAGTTACACATATTCCCTGTAACCTTAGGTCAAATACTATTATTTAGACCCATAGGGGATGTTTACATAGTTCAATTTCTACAGATAGGGACAAATGCCAATTTTTTTTATCACTCGTGGATGATAGGTGCAATTATTAAGTCTGTTTGAATATATTATGACGCTGAAATATATTAGTTTTGTTTAATTGTTTATAATGATTCTCATAAAATACCAAATCGAGGAAGGTCTCTATAACAAAGTTACAAAACTTTTCCTCTCTAGTAGAAAAGTGCAAACCTTCAACTCTGGGAAGTACAAATACAAAACTTTTCACCCTAGAAAAAGTATAAATACCGAATCAAATACAAAATAGAGCCTGACTCGAAGCATATGAACGGAATATCATATGCAAGGCCGATATGCAAGTTTTCATAATTTTTTCTTTGCAAATACTCTTAAACATAAAAGTAATATCTCAAAATATTTGTCCATTTTTTATAAAGCAAATAAAATCCTCAAATATTAGCAAAACTGAAACTAAACCTCGAAACATCCAGTAAACTGCATGCATGTACGAAGAATTAAAATGTGGTAAGTGAAAATGACATGGATGTACAATAAAACCTCCAAATATAAACAAAACTAAAGGAAAACTTAAATAAACCAAAGATAAAGCTTAAAGATACTTACCTTTAATATCTAATATGACAGATTTAACCAAAAGATACTTTAAGATCCCTCTTATTCTCTCTCTCTCTCGCTCCTTCCTCTTCCTTCCCATGTGAAACACCCAAAAATAGTCCGCAGCTCTGTATGTAGATGAACCGGCACACCAGTGCTGCCTCAGACGTGTGTTAGGCATGGTGTTTAACTCCAGTCGCACACGAGCGTTGCCTCAAGTTCTTCTCGAGTGTGAGCAATCTGTCAAAATTAAGCTCGAGCACCCAAGAGGCGTGCATCAAGCACTTCTCAATTTGCTCGAATCCTGCTCGTGTGGTCCAAAAGCGATCCTCTGGCATGCCTAATTTGCCAAAAGTATGTACGAGTACATGGGGCATGCCTCAGGCGCCAAATTTGCTTCCTTTCCCTACTTTCTTTTAAATTTACATTGCATAATGATTTTTAATATACCAAAAATAATTCCAAAATAAACTGGCAATATTAAATTAATTAAATGAAAAACTAGGTGTTACAAGATTGGCTCTTGGAATCTTTGGTATATTAAGGATTTTGTCACTCAAGGCTCTTTTCCTTAGCTTCACAGTTTAAGCACCCCCGAGCCGAGAATATGTAATACGAACGAGTGCTTCAGGAGCCTTTAGAATCTTTGACTGAGTGTAGCCTTGCTTTGAGATGATTTGCTTTCCTTTCGACCTTCTTTAGGAGGGCATTTTAATGTCTGTGTCTAAAGGACTTCGACCTTGTAAGTTTGATCCTTGACTTTATCCCATAAGGACTTCAATATCTTTGACATGTCTTGAATTTGGGCGCCTAGGGCTCCGATATCGGGATTGGCTGATGGGTGAGCACTTCTGAAACTGCCTTCTTGTAAGGTGGAGCCACGGGTTGGGATATCCTTTGGTGGTTGGTTGGATTGTCCCTGTGATCATGTGTTCATCTTTTTTGCTTTGTCAAAGATGAGAGTTGTTTCCCAGTGGTTAAGATTTCAATCAGGTAGAAAAAATGGCTTAACCATGTTCCTGCAGATGATGCCAATGATGCGTACATCGGATTTTGATTGTCCAAATAGAGTCGGGGTGGACTTTTGAACATTTTAATTCGAATTTTGCACATCATAACACTTAACAAGACGCCAAAGGATATAACATTCGCTTCTCGATATATATTTTAATACCTAAATCAGAAATCTTTCTTAGAAAATAAAAGATAATAAGAGGTTGATGATAAGAGAGTGAGAAATAGAGGACTTGATTATGTAATTTTTTGGGATTTGCAAGTATATAGAGGGCTAGTACTCTATACGTGCTTTTTTCTAAGTGATTCGTATCATCCACTATTGAAGGAAAATAGGCTTAGCTTTATTGCCAATCAATGTATACCTCTCCTGAGGAGGTATAATTATAGATTAATTCAGAAGTTACGTTAGTTGAGAATTGAATGATGCAACTATTAAATAAACTCAGAGTTTAATATTGCACATTGGATGCATCAACTGTTACCTAATTTGATCGTTCATCCCTTAATTCATATAATAATTTATCACGATTAATTGTTCATTAGAATTAACTAACTGGCCGGTCATTCAACACTTTGGTTTTTTATATTACTAGCAATTTAGCTGTTTGGCTATTCAATCTTTTGGTAGCTCAGTCGGTTCCCTTTCTGATACTGGTTCGGCAACTCTACTAATCCATCCCTCTTTATAGATTTTTGGTTTGTGGATCCCATAAATCAGCAAGCTAGGCCGGTCTTATCTTAGGTTGTACCCAGTAGAGATAAACTGATAGATATTTTTATGAAATCCTTAACAAGATTTTGAGTTGAAAATTTTTGTAATAAGTTGCGCATAATCAATATGTATGCTCCACCTTGAGGGGAAATGGTAGAATGCTATGCACGTGTAAGGGGTATTTTACTCATGGTAGAATATCCTAATAAAAAGAGTATCTCAATTTAGCCGTCTCTCTTTGTTCTGTGGCTATAATTTCTACCTTTTGCTAAAGGGATCTTGGGTTAATTTTGAAAAAAATTTTAATCAATTTGTTATTAAAAAAACAAAGAAAATTATAGAGTACCTTAATTAGCTTTCTAAGGAAGATCTTTACTTATAGCCTTTTTCCCAAAAGCTGTTTAAATACAATGCCTGCCCTGTGCATACCCCACCAAGTTAGACTGCTGATGTACGAATTTGAACCAGATGAGGTGAAGATTGCATGCTGTGACTCACACTGATGTTACGTATATTAGTAGATTTTTCTTCTTTCAATTAAGACTGCTGCGGCCACATTACTGAAGGGATGCATTCTATGCAAATTGCTTGTTGAAGAAGATGTGGCTGGGCCAGATGGGCTGCTGGTAGACCATCAACTGACCTCCATGCGACTCCAAGCACAAAATTGAGCCACCATAAGGTCCACAACCTTGTGTTTTGTTCTGCACCAGAATGGCAGGAAAGATGCTATTATGATCCTTACAATGGTACTATAGATATTAATTAACAACCTAATGGCATATTTGGTTGGTGGGAATAGAAATATTCCCACCTTATTATCCCACCTTATTCCTAGTGTATATTAATTCCTATGTTTGGTTTCTTTTTTATACAGAATAAATATTCATGGAGGAATAAATATTCCTCCAACTTAAGGAATAAAAAATACCAAGATTTCTTTGGTATTATTTATTCCTTGTATGTAAGGAATAACTATCAATTATTTCCCGTTTGCCCCTCGTCCTGTTATCCTTCGATTGAAACCTTGGCTGCTTCCTCCGTCCTTTGTCTCTCAGTCGTTCATCATTTTTTTAATTTCCTGATTCAACGCCGTCTAAATTTGAGAACGCCGCTCTCATGCAAAAATTCTTCATGTACAACAGAGAGTCCGAACGTAGGGACGGGTTCGACCTAGACTGTGACCCGTACTTTTCTGACCAGTTCTAGATCTGAGTTCAAGGTCCATTGTAGCAGCCGCAGCCACGACTGAACCAATTGCTTATTCGCCCACCCTAGTGAGAAGGCTCGTTAGTGGGACCTGCAGAAGTACCACTACTCCGGCATCGTGTGCTCGGAGTGCCGCCGAGGTGGCTGCAGTAGAGAAGACTATTGCGAGTTTTCATATAAAATGTTTGAATGCTAGCTCCATCAAGCACGGTATCGTATGAAAGTGTGTAAAGATGGGAAGAACTGTAAGCAGAAGATCTGTTTCTTTGCGCACTCTCCTCGTGAGTTGAGGATTTTGTCTTTGCAGCAAGAAGGCTCCGGAAGTTGTGGGGAGGGAAACAAGTATCAGAATTCTACTATGCATAATTTTAGGAGCCATTGTTGTAGGCGTTCATGCTCTCTGGCCTTAAAAATCTTTTTTCGTTGAATAAGGGTAAAAAAATCATTAGTATAAATTTTTTCCTTATTCATCATATTATTACTGTATATCAAATAATACAATGCTAATTTTTAGCTTATTCATAATTATTCCAAATGAATAATTAAATATGAGAGTAGAAATTTCCAACTTTATTCATATCTTATTTTATTTACTGAGAATAACTTTTCTATTCTCATTTTATTCCATTCCAATAACCAAACATGCTTTTATAAATTGGTTATAT
Organism: Nepenthes mirabilis; assembly: GCA_025585075.1. Lineage (NCBI taxonomy): Eukaryota > Viridiplantae > Streptophyta > Magnoliopsida > Caryophyllales > Nepenthaceae > Nepenthes > Nepenthes mirabilis. The sequence continues at coordinate 18,435 of JAODPA010070937.1, read as the reverse complement.
GTGGTTGTGGAATACTTTGACTGGTATCATATTTGAAGTAACAAATGACTTAAACATGAAAAAAAAAAAAGTTGACAGGCCTTCAAAAATTAAAATGGAGTATGAGATTGAATGATGTGATACCCAAATACAGCGTCGTCAGATTCCATTGTCTCTGAAGCATTTCAGCTCTTGCATTATGATATTTTGCAGGGGTACTGCTTTTTTGCCTCCTTGTTTCGAAGTTTCCCTAGGGTGTGACAGATGATTCAAATTAATATGACAAGGTGTCGAATGTGGAAATCAACGTTCAAACATGGAGCTTGAATAGAAATCAATGTCATTTTTGAAGTTTATGTTTTTCATTTGTTTCATCCTAATTGCCTTTTTTTTAAATGGTAGGTGTTATGAACTGGGCTGTCATGTCAAGCTTTAATATGTTTGATTCATGTAAGTTGGGTGGATTTACTTTGTGAACAAAAAATTTATTAACTTGTCCTGCAAGCTGCCAACATATTCTTTAGCCAACTTCTGCAGTTGCCATCAGCTTGCAATGTGTGATGCATCCCTCTTTATGTCTGTTGTTTCTCTATTTTTTCTCTCTCTCTATTGATACTTTCGTATATTTGTCTTCTTAAAGTTTTAAACAATTTGTCTAAGCTATCTGATAAGGATCCTCTTCCTAGGGTCCACTACTGAATCAGTTGCTAGCATGCCCAAATCTCACCACAACTCAACACCACCAAATGACACAAAGCTAGATTTATGCAAATAACTCCCAAATTGAACAACTGTCATTACATAATGATAATATCACTAGAGTTAATCAGTAACCGAACACATATTTAAGGTAGGTAATCGATTACGGCAAACATCTAGTGGAGGCTAACAGATGACTTCCTGTTAGTCGAAGCAATTCCCATTCCGAATTCTAGGAATAGTTGAAGAGACATTTAAAATAAGATCACGTAACCGGCCCAAGCCGGCCCAAGCAATTCCCAAAGCGAAATCCAGAAGAGCTAAAGAAATTTCTAATAGGACATTAAGCTTTTCAGTCGCCAGTCTCAAAAGACAATTCTCTGAATGACAAAAGATTCCTCTCTATTTGTCTATGTGCTTATTTGTAGCTTACCTAACTCAAATGACAACTAAAGATTAAGCTACAACAATGCCCTCACCTACAATTGCTTTGTTTTGCGCCCAAGCCTCCACACGCCACGGCTACCTTTGGCACGAGTGATGGTTCAGCCTTAGACCCCTTAGTTCGGCCATGGTTTGGCGTTGAAGCTCAATCCTTAAGATTTGGCTGTGGGGAAGTCCGTCCCTACTGAGCCCAGAGCTTGGTACTGGTGGGTGGCTTGGCCGTGATGTTCCTACCCTTAGTGGATGGGTCTGCCTTGATTGTCTGACCCTTCGTAGTGTGGCTGGCCTTGATGGTTCAGCCCCTCTGTAGTTCGATTGTTCGTTCTACGCAGTGTAAGTCAAACAGCATTGTTAAAACTCAGTCATTCTGTCCTCATAGTTTGGCTGTTGGCATAGCTCAGACCCTGGCTGACAGTGGCATCCTTATCACTATCATCAACATCAGCCTTAATTTTTGGTCATTTAAGCCTTGGTGCTGAAACTGAACCAAAGATCTCAAGCTACCCTAGAATGGGAAAGCACTGTTTGGGTTGAGAAAGTAGAGTTTTGAAATGACAATTGAGTGGATTTTTTTGGAGCCAACCTTCCCACCGGCCTGTCATAGATAACTGAAGGCAGAAAATTTTGACGGACCAAGGAAATAGGATAAGTGTAATTGGAAGAATAATATAATATCATATAGTGGTATATTTTTAGATCATCTTGGAATGGAAATGCCATCATATTTTCTGCAACAAGGAGTAACGACGACAACAAACCTTGATGCATATTGATTCTGGTTCGTGAATCTGATTGCATACTGGAATAATTCATATTTATTTAATTTTTTATTAAAATATTGACAGCTTAAATATTTTTTGGGGCACAGCTTGAATGACTTGGTATTCTGTTTCTCTTCATCTATCAATCCATCAATTTTGTTGTCAAATGTTGTCCTTATTTTAAGCTATGTTGTATCTAGGGTCAATCAATAAACAATGAAAGAAAATTTTACTAGTCTCCTTTATGATCATGTTGTGCTTCGTGGTGCTATTTCAATGCTTTACTAGCTCTGATGTTCTCAGATGGAAGTCTTTCTATGCATGTATGATAATGTGTGGAAAGCTCATTATCAGGTGGTATATGACCATGGCATTCATGAGGTTTTGTGCTGTCTGGGACGTGCCAAATACTTGTAGGCCTCTTCATTGGGTTCAATTGATCCACAAGTACTGCACATTTAAGGTTTATTTAACTTTTTTTTCTTGGTTGAAATCATCCAGGAGTGTGATGGAGGAAGACAAAGTTAACTTGGTAGGAAGGTTACTGGGCGACCCTGTAGCCTATGGTGCATCTAGCGTTGGGCATTTGCAATTTTTGGCAGGTTTGGTGTTTGCTATGTGAGCATAATTCTTTTATAAAGTAATATTTGGATGTGAAGTGTATTATATTTACTTGTATGTCTCGGTCATGGCATTAGTGAAGGAAGTCTCTAGCTCCTCGAATGCATGGTCAGGATTTGAGCATAATTTATTTATGGGGAAATTTTAAGGTTTTTTTTCTTGGTTAATAATGAATCTATTTTGTTTGTACAACAGAGAATTTTTATGGAAAGGCATCAAAACTTGTGTCACCGACCCATAAGTATAAATCAGTAAAAGAAGCTATAATCTTACTTCAAAGCATACCAACAAGGTCCCAGAAAAGAAAGAGTCTCTGTGTAATTAGATTATGGCCTACATTATGTACACACAACCCTATAAGACTCAATAAAGGGGTCCAATAGGTCAAACTGGGTTAGATGATAGGTGGAACCAAGAACTCACTTATCTTTAGTATGATCCTGTATACTTGAACTATAATTCATCCAAGAGACTGCATAAGCATGTGCTCAGATGAATTCTTAATATCCACTGTGCTGGACCTGTTGGCAGAAACTAGAATTGGAATAAATTGTTAAAACTTTTCTCTTGTGATGTCATGGGACAAAAACTCGAGGACTTATTCAGTCATGAAAATTTGAAACTATTTTTGGAAAAATTTCTGAAAAAATAGAAAACTTAGAAATTTTGTCAAGATTCACTGCAAAATTAGTATCAATAAAACTAACAACTTAATCCTTATTAGGTAATTTTTTATCGAAATCAAGCCATAATTCTAAGTATATTTCAAATATTGTAACTGCATTATGGCAAGCCAGTGTGTTTTCGTGGATTCAACATAAAATTGCTGACCACGCTCAAAGCGTGAGACAGGTCTAGCTGTTTACATTCTTTGTAATACATTAGGCTACCAATGACACTTGAATATGGAACATGCCCCGTTTTATCATTTTCTTCATTCGTGCTATGTAACCAGCAAAAAACTTAAGGCATGCGGCCAAAGGATTGAAAATATACTTAGCCTTATCCATATGAAATTTCAAAAGATATTTTCTACATAAACTAGATTTAAGATAGAAACAATTTGCCTACAACTTTTCTTGTTAAATTTTTATACCCAGAATTTTCTTAGTTGCCCATAAATCTTTCATCTCAAATTCTTTACTCAATTAAGATTTTAAAGAATAAATGTCAGAAATATTCTTGGTTGCAATTGACATATCGTCGACACGAATTACCAAATAAATGAATGAGCCATGGGAAAGCTTTCTGAAACACATGCCCTAGTCATACTCATTTCAAATGAAAAAAATGTTCCTCTAATGAACGAATTCAAACATTTGTCCCAATGCCTCAAAGATCCTATAAGTTGTGGGATTTTTTCAACTTAAATACAAATTGAAAAAAACCTGCTAGTGAATGAAGACCTCCTAGGGATAAGAGAAATAGGGATAAAGAGAGCCAAAAAGGGATCTTTTGTGTATATTCCTGCATAATCTCCAATGTTATCAATTTCAATACATAGACCAAATAATACAATGTAAGCAAACGTTCCTAGATTCATGGAGATATAGAGCAACGCATAAGTTATCATGCTTGCATATCCATCATTTGAGTCTCTAACAATTATTGCAATAATTACATATTCAATTTGATCTATGGATGAATACGCAAGCATATGTTTCTTGCTTGTTTAAGTAGTAGCAATGAGATTCCCCACTATTATGCTAAAAAAAGCTAGAATTTTCAAAAGAAGATGCCATTTGTTTGATAAGAAATAAAAAGGAATATTGAAAATTTGAGTGGTTTAAACTGAAACTGCTACTTTCGAAGTAACAGAAAGCAAAGTACCAACTGGAGTGGGAGAGTTAGAGTCGAAAGGAGTCATTTTTGTTGGCATTCAACCTGGACACACACAACTCGGCGTAGCGGAACAAAACCTAAACCCCTCCATCGAACGTCAAACACAAAACTCGTTAGCACAAGAAACATAGTAATGCATAATATTTTTAACGTAGAGAACTCTTTTCAATTAAGGAAAAAATCACAGGACAAATTCCGAACAAATCCACTATAATAATAGTGCCGGTTATAAATCATATCTGAAATCCCTTCACTACAATCTTGAGTAAAGAATAGTTGATTACAACATATTCAACACATCTAGTAACTAGTAAAAGCAAGTACAATAACAAATAAGAGCAACCAAATGAAAATACGTCCTAAAAATCTAGTCTAGAATAACCTTCCCAATTTTGGCGAATAATGGAACTCAAATTAGACCTCAATTGGAAGTCGAACATCTTCCTCTTCTCTCTTTTTCTTTTCTTTATTTCTGTGCGGTGCTCCTCTTGTGAAAAATGATTTCGAATTACCCTAAAATCGCGTTAGGTGGGATTTTATATTAGGCGCAGTGGTCAAGAGCTAGTCAGGCGTGTGTTACGCGTTAGCCTACAAAAATCGGCGCACAAGGGTCTCCTATAATGTGCCTCAGGCGACCCCTAATTTGAAATCGGTGCACAGGTGTGAATCAGGCGCCTGTCATGTGCCACTCTGTTAATCTTCGACCGATCCTCGGTTGACCCTCGCATAAATATCATGCGACCTTTCAACATCTTTTACCATTTGAACGACTATTTATTTGTTGTGATACCAACAAGTAAACAAAACCCAACAAACTTCCCTTCACAACCTTATAGAGAACCCTTCACCTTTACTGGTGACCGTCATTACTTGCCTTTTGACAACTTTCCCTCTAATGGGATCGCGACATCAGCCTCCACAAGTTTGAATGATACCCTTTTTTGCTCCATCGAATTTGGAGTATTTCCACTTGCCTTTCACTTTTCCACGGTAGAGTAGCTTCCCCTTACACTCCTCCTTAACCTCCTCTTCCCGCCCCCTTAACCAATGCTTTCGTTGGTCACATTGGCGTTATCCTTTGCAGCTGACTGACTTAATTGCTTGCTTTCCCTTTCCACAACCGAGGCATCTTTGGTAAGTTTTCATTGGCCTTTTTTGAATGCTGTGTAGAAGTTTTGTTTATCAAGTTTTCCAATTAAAATCACATTCAACTGTAAATTCAGGGCATGTTGCATGACTTTCAACACGAGTTTCATCCCGTTACTTGTCCGTAAACTAACATCTTTGATGCCAACAGCCCCCGACGAGCCATTATTACCTATCTTCAATACCCCATAGTCTTCAGGCGTATAGTTGGTGAAGAGGGACTTTCTTGATGTCGCATGGTATAAGGAGCCGCTATCTATCACCCAATTCGTCTCCTGGCTTAGAAAGCTCCGTGTCTTTCCTGCCTGGACAAGTAGAAGGTCTCTGCAAAAAGTGATAGAGGCCCAATCATTTTCGTCATAATCCCTCAAGCTCACTTTTGCCCTCCTCCTGCTTCCTTTTGAAGCAATTTCGCTTCATGTCACCATTCTTGCCACAATTTGAAACTTGGATCGGCTGTTGCCTCTCGCCAACTTGTTGTCTTGGTTCCTTGATTTCCCATATCTTCGACGGCTAGCAGATCTCGAAACCTCAACGGTTTTTATTCTGCTTTGACTCATTCATAAGTAAAGAAGCGATGACCTTATCAAGGTTGAGCGTATCTTTTCCAAACAATAGTGTCGTAACAATATAATCATACGATGCCAGCAAATAAACCAGTAACACTAACACCTTATCTTTTTCCTTGATCTTCTTATCAAGTACCAACATTTGTCTCAAAATTCAGTTAAACTCATCCAATTGCTTCTCGAATCTTTCCCTTTCTGACATATGAAGGCCATAGAACTTTTTCTTTACATGTAACATCGTTGTTAAGGATTTGGACTTATATCAGTTCTCAAACTTCATCCAAACTTCCGCTGGATCTGACAAGCCAATGACTTCTTGAAGAATATTATCGGCGAGATATAATTTGATCGTGCAATTAGTTAGATCCCTTATATCTTGCCATTCCTCATTTTTTATCTTCTTCGACTTATCCTACCTGCTTTGAAGTACTTTTACCGTTCATTCCTAGGTCAAAATGTTTTACACTTTCTTGCCAAAGAATGAAACTATTTTGCTCACTAAATTACTCAACACAGAATGGCATGCTCCTTGACGTTGACGCTATCAAATCGTGGTTTTAAAACCATACTCTCCGATATCACTTATTGGGATTCAATCCGGATACATGACCCAATATAGTGAAACAAAATCCGAACCTCCTATCAAACGTCAACCACCAAAGTCGTGAGTACAAAAAATGCAATAATGCACAACATTTTTAATGTGAAAAATCTTTTTCAATTAAGAAAAAAATTACTGTGCAAATTTTGAATAAATTCGCTATAATAATAGTACCGGTTACAAATAACCCATTCGAATTCCCTTTACTACAATCCTATGTAAAAAAATTGTTGATTATAACCCCTCTACACACCTGCCAACTCATAAGAGAAATTACAATAGGAAATAAGAGCAATCAAATGAAAATACGTTCTAGAAATCCACTTTAGAATAACGTATCCAACCTTGGCAAAGAACGGAACTCCAATCGGACCTTAATCGGATATCGAACATTTTTCTTTTCTCTCTTTCTTTTCTTTTTCTTTGTGCGGAGGTCCTTGTATGAGAAAGGATTTCGGATTACCTTAAAATCGTATCAGGCATGACGCTTGAGCACCAGTCAATGCGCCATCTTACTAAAATCATCGCACTAGCGCCCCCCTCAGGCTCGCCTTAGGCTACCCCATTCTTGAATCGGCGCACAAACGTAAATTAGGCGCTTGTTATGTGCCACTCTATTAATCTTCGACCGATCCTCAGCCGACCCTCGTACGAACATCATATGGCTCTTCAATATCTTTTACCGCTTGGATGACCCTCCATTTGTTATAGCACCCATAAGAGAATGATCAAAACCCATTATTATCTGTCATTCAAAACCATGCATAATACTTTCTTCCCACACGGCTCCTAAATGATAAAAGAAATAATAACTCATCTTCTTTCTTTTTCTATTTTTGATAACCTTCCTCGCTTATGTATAAGATTGAATCCGTTTGATTCTTTAAATTCAAGAAAGGGTTATTAATCCTTAACTTTTTGAGGAATCCTTCATTAGTGATTGCGAACGGCTTACTTTTTAATCTTTTCAACCTTGGTTTTGTAAGAGCAAGTCAGAAAGATTGAGAAAGAGAACCATCTAATTTAATTCATTCTCAATAGCCATGAGATGATTATCTTAGGGTGATCCTTTTGTTCACAGATGCTCCTATTAAACTAGTAGTCTCTAAAGGATGAGAACTAATTATGTAGCATCTACCTTATTATCGATAATTCAAGTATTATGTATGTCATTAGTCTAATCCTTTGTTGGAACTAACCATAATAATGAACTTGAAAAATGGATTTGTTTATCATATACATAAAGAAATTCGTTGTTCCTGACCCTACTTTACATTAATTGTTATTCGAACAAGTAAAAGTTATGTCTTGGTTCGAGTGGGGATAGCATTTCTTTCTACATATCCATGAAGTTTTGAAAAATCCAAACATCTCAGAGATAGATAGAAAGGTAGAAATTTCTCGAACGAATCACACTCCTTCGTATACATCAGGAGTCTATTAATGAGAAGAGGTTGGAGAAAGCTTGAACCTAATTTTTACAATAATGAGTATAACTGTAATTAAAATTCCTAGGGAGTTATACATTTGTGTATTAATTAAACCATTATTTCTTGAAGCTCAATCTCTCATCGATATGAACCATATAGTCAAGAGAAACTCTGACCTGGAATAGAAGTGCTTGCCCCATCTATGAGTAAATCTTTCGTAGTAGTCTCATTTAACTGTACATCTTTCATGATATATCCAGATAATAGATAGGAGTATATACTGAAATATTCTGGAGTTACAAAGATAGTTATTAAGTCATTAGCACACAAAAAAATTCCTCCTAGAGTAGCAGTTAATACAATAAAAGAAACTTTGTTATAACCAATTATGTGCATTCAATGTATTCTACGGATAGATGAATATATAGAGTTGAACGTAATAAAATAAGAAATTGAAAGATTTTGTAGAAATTATTTGTTTAAAAATTTTTCAAAAAGCTAATTATAGGTTCTCTCTTCATTGGAATAATGGGATCGTTGTACATGTTACTAAACTTGTTGAAGAAATAAAATATAACCCAGGTTTATCTTTTTGATTTGAGGTTGAATTGATCATCAGAAGAAGAATTAGGCTAAAAATTAGAATACATTTTGGAAAAATAAAAATTCTATCTAAGAGAAGCAAATGAAAGCTTTTCATAAAAATTCTTATTGAGTCAAGAATGAAGTTTTCATTCTATATATGTCAGATCATGAGCTAGTAACTACTTTCAATCTCCAAAAAAAAAAAAAAAATCCCAATTATTATGAACTTTTTATTTTTGAAATTGAACATTTACGGAATCTTAATGAATAGGATTAAACTTTATTCCGTGATATTTACCTGAGATTCCTCTTTCTTATTCTTAAGTCCCCAGGAGGGTTCAGTTGGTTCATGATTTATCTTTCATCTTTCATTTCCTTTTCGTTTGCTTTGAGAAAAGAAATAATTATATCGATCAATTTTGATTTTCTTTTTCTATTGATTCTTTTCTGATCGAGATATATGGATCCATAAATCTAGGTGTCTATATAGATCCAGTTCATGGATTGACATAAATATGTAAAAGCTCTATTTGTCTCTGTCATTTTATGAGTCTCTTCCTTTTTGCATATCGCATTGTCACTCTCTTTCGCAGCATCTACTAATTCAGAACTTAATTTAAAAGCCATATTTTGACCCAGACATTTTCGGGATGCCCCTAATAATTAACGAATGGCAAGTGCTTTTCATTGTGTGGATCTTATTTTAATAGGAACTTAATGAGTCGATTTGCCTACATGTCTTACTTTTACTGCTATAGCGGGAGTTATTTCACGTATTGCTTGACATGAAATAGATAGCGGATTTGTTTCTATCTTTTGTTGACTCTTTTTCACGGCTCGATAGATAATTTGATAAGGCAATTTTTTTTTCTATGTTTCAGAATACAATTAACTAACATATTAACTAATCGATTACGATAAATTAGATTGGATTTTATAATTTTTTCTTCTACAGTACATCGACGTGACATAAGCGTGAAATGAGTAAAAGAATACATTTTCTTTTCATAAGGGTCAGAATCACTTGTTTTAACTTTTTGATCCCATATTATAGGGTGGATCTCAAAAGATATAAAAGATCTCCCTCTAAGCTATACACACAACTTTCATCGAATGTGACTTTTCTTAGAATTTTATATGTATCTATGAGATTGAGTATAGAATTTTGTTCACACACGTTAAATTATCTGTTTCCCTCATTTTCTTGCTAGGATTAGAAATCCTATCTTTCCATATCCATACGATTGAGTCTTTTGGTTTTTGAAATAGTGTAAAAAGAAGTGCTTTAAATTATTGCTATTTGACTTCGACCTGTTTTTAAAAAGTCGAGGTAGTTCGAATCATTTACTGACGCGGACAAGGGCAGGGAAAACTTTTCAACTTCTTTTGATATTGGATTTTGGACATATAATAGTTTCAAATTGAATCTCTTTAAAAAGAAAATCTTTTCTTTCATGGTAGCATACTCTAGTTCCATTGTCTTACGAAACTTTTGTTATTATGTTGGCCATACACTGTACATTTTTTTTTACGATTCACATGGCGTTATTAAATAATATAAGTTTTGGATAAGAATCTAGAATACACTAAAATGCCCTTGTTGACGATCCTTTACACTGACAGCATCTAAGGTTACTTGAACAATATGATATCTCACATTGGGTAAATCTTAACCCTTCCTTTTATTACTAAGAATACAGAATCTTCCTGTGAATTATGATAATACTAGGTATATAAGTAGTGATTTCAAATCTAGAGGTTAATCATACTCTAATAATTTTACGTGTGGCAGAGTTTGTTTTTTCAGGGATGATAGTGAAAAAGTTGATAGGTAGGTCACTTTTACTACCATTCTACAGAACCATACATGAGATTTTTACCTCATACGGCTCGTTGTTTAATTCTTTCAAAATCATTGGGTCCCTTCCCTCATTTTAGAATCGCCTCCTTTCTTCCACTCCATCTCGAATAGTAACAAGGACAATTCAATCATGTTTTCATATTCCAATTGAACACTTTTCATTTTTTTTGGTAAAAAAAAGTACTGTATGAAATTTTCAGTTTTCCCTTTTCCTCTATCCTTATCCCATAGGTACATTATTTAAATCAATAATTTTTGTATAAATTGATATTATTACATTCCAATTCCTTTTTGATACATCCCAAGAAAAATCCTGAATTAGATCCTAAATTGAAGAGTTAGTATGAGCTCATTTATGCGGTTGTATACTCTTCGAATAGAAATCCTTTTTTTGAAGGATCTTGGTTTTTATGCTTTTGTGGATCTCCGAGATCCTTTCAATAATCTATGTTGTATTGAAGAGATATCTATATGATCCAATCGATTGCGTAAAGCTCATGGTAGCAATAGAACTGGGAAAAGTAAACAAGCTCCTTTTTATTATATTAGTATTTTTTATTAAATTAGTATTAGTTAGTGATCCCGACTTATTGGATCCTTTCTTTCGTGATGAACTGTTGGCACTAGTCCTACATTTTGTCTCTATGGACCGAGGAGAAAGGGAACTTGTCAGGAAGAGGATTGTATGATGAGAGAGGGAAGGAGGTCAACCTCTTTCAAATATATAACATGGATTTTGGCAATACAATGTAGTTGGACTCTCATGTTGATTGGAATGAATCATCCTTTCCACAGAGGTAAATCTTTCCATGCTAGGCGAGAGCATGGTAAGTTCTAAATTCTGTCTCAGTTGGATATATATTTCTATTATTATAAAATTCATAAATAAAGTAGTTGATGATAGGGTTACCATTATCCTCTTTGGAATGATGAATTCTGTATATGTTCCTAAGAAGTTGTTTAAGAATAATGGCATTGACTTTCTTGACCCCTTGCATTAGGATTAATTAGTTTGATTTATCAGTAAGGGCAAGGAAGGGATATAACTTAATAATAGAGTGTCACTTTGACGTGATGGAAGTCATCGGTTCGGGCGTGATTATCCCTGAACCCAATGTGAGCTTATTAATTTTGACTTGCTCCCTTGCCATGATTGAATGAGAATAGATAAGTGGTTCATGGGATTGATGTGAGGGGGTAGGGGTGGTTATATTTCTGGGAGCTAACTCCAAGCAAATATAAAGTGTATCGATACAAGTTATATCTTTGAATGAAAGAAAATTCTAAATTCTCCTTCTCTATGAATAAGGACGTTATAAATTATCAATAAGAGAAACCCGAATCTTGATTGCAGAAATACTCCACCCATTTGACAGCCTTTCCTTAGCGTGATTAATATTTTAGAATACCCTAATTTGCTCTTCTACTGCTGCAACTCGAGTTCTAGATCTAAACTCAAAGTATAAAGATATCAAAGAATAAACCATGCAAAATCGAAGAAGGGTGAGATTGTCCAAACTGAATTAAGAACATCTAGCTCAAGAATCTTCTTTCCCTTGGTTTCTCTCCCTCGCTCCAAACCAAAGATTTGAAATGAATTGACAGAAATCCAAGTTAAAGCCATACACACACAAAGAGTAATAAAACTTGATGACAATTTGAAGTCGGCTCAAGGGTTAAATGAACTGGAAGTTTAAGAATGAATTCAAACATCAAATCTATTGTGCCTTTCCAAAATTAAAACCCAGTAGTATGAAGTTGTTTGAGAACCAAGTGACACACCACAAATTTCTTAGATCAAGAGAGAGATGCACGAAATAGATTTATCCTAGCAACAAATGAGGATGAATCGATAAGAAGCCTTGAAGCAAAATGAGGGCCACAAATATTTAGGATAAATCGTGAAGGGAACCAAGAAAGCATGAAACAGAGATTTAGAAGTAACAGTAGCTCTGTTATCATGTCAGTTTAAATTCTTCTCAATTGAGAGTTCCCTTCTTATTAAATAGAAAATTTCTTTCCCAGTTGCAACATATTACATTCAATCACTTTCCTAATTTATAGTCTAACTAAAATCAATTACAATCAATCAAAATCATCTAATATAAGTAAAAAATATATACGATATATTATGCTTGATCCTGCTGACACTTCACTAGGTGCCAAAGAGTTACTAGTAATTTCCCACCAATGCTCCTGTTGCCTGCTACAAGACATCAGCAATTGGGAAGAGGGTTGTCCACGGCTACTCATTTTAGGTATATTACCTAGCTATAGTAGGTTCCTTGTGGCCTTAGTAACCATTAATCGTTAGAATCCATATGGAACCAAACTTAAAGATGAAAATAGAATTATTATTTTATTCTGAAATTTAGTTAAATATTATATTAGTTATTAAAGTTTGTAGTCCTGATCTCCCAAAAACACAGCAAGGAGACTTCATAAGAATTAGCTCCAAAGTAATTATGGCCCAAAAGATTTTAAGATAAGAACATTAACTATAACATTTATGGATGAATATATAGGTATCAACATTGATTACGGCCGTATTAATAATGGAAAATACATATCAATATTATATATATGAAAACCTTTTTCTAAAAATTGTAAATTAACGGGATTGTATCGGCTGGTATTTTGAATATCGGCCAATATATTATGATATATCACCGATATTTTTCTATTGAAAAATATTGTGATATTATTGTGATATCGAAAAATATCGGTATTTGAGGGTTTGATACTATTAAATATTGGCCGATATTTATAATATTGGCCAATATTTATATGAGTGATAACATTACAATTGTCACGTGGTTCTCGGTGTGACCTGTCTCAGCATCTGCTTTAGCTGCAAACCAAGACATTAGATGAGATTTTGACCAGTCATCATCAAAATTTCTCTCGCTGTTGGATCATAGCCACCACATGTTTTTTGAAATAGGCTTTGGATTCATTCATGTCATCTTGGCTTTGGTCCCTGCTCCCAATCAAAATTTACATTTGTTCTGTGCCTAAAGGCTCTTGGGTAGGTATTTAGCTTTACTTCAGTATTGCAGAGGTTGCTTTTCTGGTTGAATATATGACCTCTAAGTTACAATACAATAATTTTACCGTTGTATCAAGAATGTTGAACCTAATATATTTTACATTCGACAATATTGTGGCCCCCTCTTTTTTTATGGGAGTAAGAAAAATGATATGTCCTTACTGTAGCCTTTTAACTGTGTCCACTTTTCATCATAGATAAAAGACACGTGAATTGGAATCTAAGGGTAGGAAGTATTCACGGTCAAAGAGCTTCATTGCTGTTTATTATGTGTTGAGGTAAATTTATCTTTCTAATTTCTTACTGCAAATTTACTTATTTACTATGCTAGTATTGTGACATTTTTTTTCCCTCATTGAAACTCACTTTCTCAATTCCACACTAGATGTCCATATTTGACTTTTCCAGCCAAAGAAATCAAACCTTGATCATTGATTTAAAATATTATTGTAACTTAAAATTCTAAATATATATTTAAAAATGCCTTAGAAAATCTCCAAGCATAAGTTTGCAAGATTTTAAACCAATAAAACTTACGACTAGTAAATGGTAAAATTCAGATTTGTTCATTGTTTGATCTGAAAAGTCAAATGAGGACACTTGATTTGAAAACAAGGTAGTAATGTTCTAGAAAGCATGGGGTAGGGTTGCTGCAGGAAAACTGATCCTATTATTAATTGAAACCTCCATGCAGCAACTTGTTTTTCACTCACCAAAAAACTGTGGTTTTTTCAACTGCGACTTTGTTTAAATGAAATCATGACATGCTATTTATGAGGAGTAAAGGTGAATTACATGTAGAAGTTGAATAATGTAGGTGATCTGTGTTCTTAATAATCACTGGTAATGTATACAATATTGCTAGGGCTTGGAGTGTGCAACGGTAATGTAGCTCTCACAATGTTAGAGTTTCTTACACTGTGCCGTCCATTTTTTGTCTTTGTAAAGTTAGTGACAAATATAACTGAACATTTCAGTCATTTTTCCTTCTAATGTTCAGCATTACCTTTTTTTTTTCCTATTATTTCTAGAAAATAGCTTCTGTTGAGCATACTAAAAATGTAAGCATAATCAACATGAAAGGTACACACGTGACATAACAATATCAAATTAATATCTTTTCCCTAAGTTAGAAAAATTGCTTAACGAACCTAGAAAAGCACCTATAAAAGAACCCGATTTAACTCACATTGTTAGCATTTGAGGCATTGTGATTCTAGTCCAAATTTTGAGATCACCTTATTATCACCTTTTGTTACATTGATTTTCTACATTTTACCCTGACAAACCTGAACTATTGAAACTTGAATCTTTTAATGTTGTTGTGAAAATTTCATGATCACCTTTCGTGTCTTTTCTTGTGCCGATTTTGTGCAATTTATTCTTAATTTTATAAGGCAGTTTTATCATTTGATAAAATCAAATAATCTAATATAATTGGTTAGAAAAGCTGTTGATAGAAATATAGTCTTTTGGTGAGAGCACTTATATTGGGAAACGTGTTGAAAGCTTTAAAATCATTCTAGCTTTTTATAGGAGTGTCAAAAAAATGTTATTTCTACTCCATTGCATAGATCTAGAAACGTAAGTTTAGAACAGACGTGCATATGATATGGTTTGACAAACAATTCATTAACTCATTTGTAGAGACGGAAGAATTTCTAAAAAGGTAGTAGTGAAATTATTTTTTTCTAATGAGATGAAAACAAGGCCTTGTACTGTGGTTAAATAATTTAATTTTCCTTGATTATATAATTTCATCAAACGGGAACAAGTCGTCAATGCTGGGCTAAAAATTTTACATTTGCATCATAGGTTTTCTTCACTGGCAGGCAAGATCTAAAACAAGCTCGTTTAGTACAGCAACTATTTGTGCTGAAAAGCTAGCTCTACAACTATTCAGCATCCACTAATTCCCTCATGGACAGGGTTCTCTATAATATTTTAGTAAGTTTTTATTGGATGGGTAGCTTTATAATTCCCTGTTCCTATTTTTGAAAGTCGTACTTTTTCTTTTAAATCTATCTAATATGAACATCCTTTTCCTTAAATATATTATTTTAATTTTTATCCATTCTATTTTTCCCTAAGCTAATCGTCCTCTCTCTCTTTATTTATTTATTTATTTATTTATTTTACTTCGATTTTGGAAAGGAAACAAAGGTAGTGCAGCAGTTTGGAAAAGTATATATATGGTGTGTTAGGATTGGTTTCTTTACTATAAGCTTCTGCAATTTACAACTGTAACTAGTATTTTGGACATGGAATAGATGCATAACAATAATGTCTACGTTATGAATGTAAATATCGGTATTAGGTATATCAGAAATAATTTTTTTTTGCTAATCATAATTTGATAGGAAAATATTAGCTGATACATCTCTAATACGGTAACATATTATAATATTTTTGTGATAACAAGAAATGTCAATTTTAGAGAGACTGATGCCGGTGTTTTACCACAGACCCTATGATGCAAATGGGCATGATCTTATCAGCATTAATGCTTATGCACATGATCCCATCAACGCTTAGGCAGACACTGCAAAATTATCTACCATGCAAACTAGTTCTATGCCCACCTTAGCTGTTAATTGATATGGACTTCAATAGAGGAGGAAGATGATATAAATGAGCCATTATACCCAATCATGTGAAGCATGTCAGCATTTGAAAATTGTAAAAACATAATTACCCAAAAAAAAAAAATTGTGAAAGCACTACAAGTGAAACTCTTTGGAGAACTACTTGTGCAGTTTAGAAGGAGTTGATTATTAGATGTCTGTAGGTTTTGGTTGCATTTTATAATTAGGGGTGGGGTGCATGGTTTTACAATCTATTTGTGTAATTGTTTGTCCGACCTCCTTGTCCTTGTGAATAAACCAGAAGATACAATACCCCAATTATGCATTTTGTGCAGTTTGATGTATGTTTCAGCCAAAAAAAAAAGTTGAATACTTTGTTCAATGTAATGTGTTAAAATCTCATGCACCATTTCACATGTAATATATGTTAGAGAAGTTATGCAATTTATTTATTCTAAACTACCCAGTTTTATTGCGTACATTTACAGTAAACAGAAAAAACTTGTAATTTACGGTTCACTTTTGGTCCACTTTTTTAGAAATTTTGAATCTGAGTCAAGACCAAATTCTATTTACTATTTGGTCCAATTTGGTTTCTGATTGAAATTATTTTATGCACAATCCTAGCTACAAGGTTGCATATATGTGAGGGTTATATGTGCATTTCTTGTAGTATTCTTCTCATGCATGATGTCCTTAATGTACCACGAGATTGGTGAGGACTGCAAAACCATTTGAATTGCTCGTGAAAATCAACTTCAACGATGGCTGAGGTTGTCCTTGTGCCCAGATTAGCATTTTTGCTTACTTTAAAGTTAGTTGCTAGAATATTACTTTGCTTCTGGCTTCCTCACATCATCTTACATTAAATGATAGGCTATAAAAAAGGGTGATTAGTCCCACAATTTGTTCCATCAACTATGGATTTTTAAATGTTACTACTATCATGTTCCATAAGAGTGATAGATGAGTAAATGGAGATAAAAGAATTATAGCTTGTACATGCTCTCAAAGCATGCTGCATTAAACCAAACAAAATGGAGAAAGTGGATACATATGGCCAGTTTCTCATTTAGTAGGATTAAAGGTTTTATTGTTTTTTCTTTTAGATATGCTCGATAGCTTCTCTTTGTTCATAATGAATGCCTTGGGATCAAAGTAAAGATATCTTATAAAAGTTTGAGCCTAAGCCAGCTTGCATTCACAAAATCAACACAATGTTATTTTTTAAGTTCCTTGGCTATCGCTGCGGTCCAGGACTTCTTTATGTTGGGACGCCTACTGAGGTAGGTCAAGTCCATGCTCATTGGTCACATTTTAAAGGTGCCACCATTGTAGATTGATAAATTTCATGCCTATCTATAGTTGGAATGTCATCCATAAAATTATTTTCAAAATCCTAGTCAAATGGCTTATGATTACTTTCTCCAAGTTGATTCACTGTGCTCAAACGATTTTCATCCCAGGAAGATGTGTTAGTGATAACAATCTCTTAGATAAGGAACTCCCTATTAGTTGAAATTTGAATAGAAGTCTTCCTTAGTGCGTGCTTAAAATTAATTGTCAAAAATATTACAATATGGTGGAGCAGGATTTCATATTAGCCATAATGAATTCCTAGCAATTTACGTGTGTTTGATTGGCCAATGTATCTCTACTTATTCGTCGTCCTTATCTATTGATGGTGAGTTAGTGGAGCTTTTCGAATATACTAGCAGTCTTTGTGAAGGTTACCCCCTTTTCCTACTATATGTTTTCACCATTGTCATGAAAGAGCTCCAAGGTATTATTTTGGTTAAGTTTAGTACGAGTAATAAATTCAAATATCATTGAAATGTAAAAATAACAAATATACTAATAAAATTATATTTTCATCACCATATTATATGCTAATTATCGAGAGTGACAAAAATAAAGTTGTCATTAGTCTTTTTATTATAAAATATCAATTTTCTTTGATAGTGATAGTAGAAATAGAATAATTTATTGGGGAGAAAAATAAGTATGAATAAAAATTTAATTTTTAGTGCTCATCAGTATCCCCTCATTATTTCTAATTTGAAAGAGGTAGTTATCCCCCATTCTTTTAAATACTAGTTCAATTAGTGCAATTATTTACCTAAATAAGATAACATAAGAAGATATTGTAACCCTAAAATTTATTATCTGTATTTGGGGTGTGCACAATTCCATTTCCTTGATACAGTTATTCATTTATAGCCTTTCGGATGAACCCGTTTTCTAAACACACAACATAAATATT
>JAODPA010070936.1:0-31188 GCA_025585075.1 Nepenthes mirabilis | reverse complement strand
CCCACTCACCACGCTTAACGCAAACAGTATCTCTCTTCTCAAAAAAAAAAAAATGCAGAGTACTGACCAAAGCCAGATGTTTGCATGTGAGAATCTGTTGAATTTAGGGGCAGGGCATGGCCTCCAGGTAGGCACACACAGGACACCCATGTCCTCCTGAAGGACACCCCCCCCTCCTTCCCTCCAAAGAAAAAAGCTATCCTAGAAACTCTAGCATTGCATCAAACTATAAGCTCTCAAGTTTTTTCAGCTGCAGTTAATCGTGTGATACATTGATGCAATTTGATGTAGAACATGATGAGAAGGCAATAATTCTTAATGAAGACTTCAATTATTTCTACTCCCTCTAGGAGGGTGATCTTATTAAATGAAAATACATGTTCACAAAATCAAATTCATCCACCGATGATTTTTCTAGCGGTGGCAACAACTACGAGAGCTGTAAGATCAGGAAATTCTCGAAAAAAAAATATCATGCATGCATACCGAGAACAAAAGGCATTATAGCTCCGATAACAATAGAGACCCTTTTGACTATCTCTGTTTTGATGGCAGAACAGAAAATAAGATCTTTGGCTTCGAGCCGTAGGCTTGAAGAGATTTTCATGTTCTTATGTGTGGAAGAAGTAGATTCATATAGCTGATTCTACTTATTGGGACATAAAACATTGTTGTTGTGTAGTGGGGTTTGTGGCGTAGCCGACAGGCAACTGGCAGCGGGCCTGAGCATTGCCGGCCGACAGCAGTGCTAGGGAGATCATCAGTGGGTGATGGTATCATCTTCGGGCAATGGAGAGCAATTTAAGGGTTCTGAAAATTGATTTCTCGACCATATAACGGGAGTCATTCTTGAAAGTTAAATTTAAGTTTTCCATTGGCCAAAAAAATGCTGCCGAAAAATATGAAAATATTTTTCCATGCCAAAACCAAAAAATGCAGAATTTTTTTTTTCAACAAATTATAACCTGCCAAACAAACAGAGCCTAATTCTCTTATTCGTTACCTAAAATCATCAACCTGGGAGAAACAATGTGGTAACAAAGGCCATGAGTTGACCAGGATCAATAAGTAAAAGCAGAGCAATGTCAGAGTATGCACTGAAAACACATTCCCTTCCATGTTTTAGTGTCGGGGAGATATCTCAATCAGTCCAAAGCTTTACACACCCACACAAAAATTGAAGATTAATTAGCTGTCACAGATCCCAAGACCTCACGATTTCACATTAAACAAATCACAACTTCCTCTCAATCACTCACCCATCATCATCATCATCATCTCTCTCTCTCTCTCTCTCTCATAATAGACACTACAACCTCACACACATGTTCAGAGTTGTAAAGGGCCCTGCTTATTTTGTCTACCTAAAATTAGCGAATCATCTCTCTCTCTCTCTCTCTCTCTCTCTCTCTCTCTCTCATAACAGAAACAGCCACCTTACGAATCTGCTCAGAAGTTGCAAGAGCCCTGTTCATTTGATCTGCCTACAATTAGCTAAGCATCTCTCCCTCTAGAGAATACATTACTGCAAACCTCTTAACCCTTTACTCCGAAGAGACCAATAGCCAAAAATGGCAGCATAATGCACGCAAAATAAAGAACAAGATGCAGGCACACATCAATCAACTGTTCTTTTTCTTCTGCTGTTTCAATGGTCTTTCTCTTCTGTTTGCTGAGGGAGTTCAAACAGCCAATGAGGAGCTTTCAGCTCTAAAGTCCATTAAGAAGAATCTCATCGATTCATTGGGTCGACTAAGTGACTGGCAAGAATCAACAAATGGGGCCAGCAATGGTTCTCCCCATTGTAACTGGACAGGAGTTTGGTGCAACTCCAAAGGTTTTGTTGAGAGGCTTGACCTCTCCAACATGAACCTCAGCGGCCGAATATCAGAAGACATCCAACACCTAACAAGTCTCTCTTCTCTCAACATCTGCTGTAACGAGATCACTTCATATTTGCCAAAAACACTCTCAAATCTAATCTCGCTAGTAAGCATTGATGTTAGCCAAAATAACTTCACTGGCACCTTCCCCGTGGGATTTGGGGCAGCTAAATGGTTAGCAACACTCAATGCATCAAGCAATAACTTTGTCGGGTTTCTTCCAGAAGATCTTGGGTATGCCACATCCCTTGAGAGGCTGGATTTTCGAGGCAGCTTCTTTGAGGGATCAATACCCATGTCATTCAAGAACTTGCAGAAGTTGAAGTTCTTAGGCCTATCGGGAAACAATCTTACTGGGAGACTGTCTAGAGAGCTCGGACAACTTGCAATGGTTGAAACTATAATACTCGGATACAATGAGTTTGAAGGGCCAATACCAGCAGAATTCGGGAACCTCAGTAATCTTCGGTACCTTGACATGGCAGTTGGGAGACTTGGTGGTCAGATTCCAGCCGAGCTGGGCAAGCTGCAGAAGCTCACCACAGTTTACTTGTATAAGAACGATTTTGTAGGGAAGATTCCACCAGAAGTTGGGAACATTACTTCACTGGTCTACTTAGATCTTTCAGATAATCGACTTTCTGGTGAGATTCCAAGTGAATTAGCTGGACTTGAGAATCTGAAGCTACTCAACCTAATGTGCAATAAATTAACAGGCTCAATACCAACTCAACTTGGTGAGTTACCTAATTTAGAGGTACTTGAGCTATGGAAAAATTCATTGGCTGGGTCGTTGCCAGCGAATCTGGGCAAGAGTTCCCCACTGCAATGGCTGGATGTCTCATCAAACTCATTGTCTGGTGAGATTCCTCCCAGCTTGTGTAATTCGAGGAATCTCACTAAACTAATCCTCTTCAACAATTCATTTTCAGGTCCAATCCCAATTGGCCTCACGAAATGTCTTTCCTTAGTGCGGGTTCGGATACAGAATAATCTCATCTCTGGGACCGTCCCTGCTGGCCTAGGAAATCTCCCTCAACTTCAAAGATTGGAATTGGAGAACAACAACCTAAGTGGAGAAATCCCCGACGACATTTCTCTGTCTGAATCCCTCTCCTTCATCGATTTCTCATCAAACCACTTCAAATCATCTCTCCCTGATAATTTGCTGTCTATTCCTAATCTGCAAACTTTCAAAGCTTCTAATAACAACCTCAGTGGACATATTCCAGACCAATTCCAGGACTGCCCCTCCCTCTCAGTTCTAGATCTTTCTTGCAACTATTTGTCTGGACAAATTCCTCAGAGCATTGCTTCATGTGAAAAGCTGGTGAGTTTGAATCTTAGGGGCAACCAGTTGAGTGGAGAAATTCCTCAAGCAATCACAACAATGCCTACATTAGCCATTCTTGATTTATCGAACAATTCCTTGACAGGACAAATCCCAGAAAATTTTGGTAGCCTGCCAGCTCTAGAAATGCTAAATTTGTCCTATAACAATCTTGAAGGTCCAGTACCAACAAATGGCATGTTCGCCAACATAAACCCAAATGATCTCATAGGTAACGTGGGCCTTTGTGGTGGCACACTTCCATCGTGTTCTCAACATCATGATAAGGCATCAGGGCAACTAAGAAACTCACACGTAAATCATATACCAATTGGATCTGTTATAGGAATTTCAGCTACTATTGCACTTGCTATAGCATTTCTAGTGGTAAGAACTATCTATAGAAGATGGTATTTGTATAGCAGTTTTATAGAAGATTGGTTAAGTAGGAACAAAAAAGAGTGGCCATGGAGGCTTGTAGCGTTCCAGAGGCTCAGTTTCACCAGCACTGACATATTAGCCTGTATAAAGGAATCAAATGTGATTGGCACAGGCGGGACAGGAATTGTCTATAAGGCTGAAATTCAAAGGCCGCACACAGTTGTAGCAGTCAAGAAGCTATTGAGGTCGCACACAGATCTTGAAGCAGGGGATAACATGTTAGCAGAGGTGAATCTCCTAGGGAGGCTTCGGCACAGAAATATAGTACGGCTATTAGGTTATCTTCACAATGAAAGTGATGTGATGATCATATACGAGTACATGAGCAATGGGAATCTCTGGGCAGCTTTGCATGGTAAACCAGTCGGAAAGATGCTGGTGGATTGGGTTTCAAGATATAACATAGCAGTAGGGGCAGCACAAGGGCTGGCATATCTCCATTATGATTGTCATCCGCCGGTCATCCACAGGGACGTCAAGTCCAACAACATCTTGCTTGATACAAATTTTGAGGCGAGGATTGCAGATTTTGGGTTAGCAAGGATGATGCTTGACAAGAACAAGACAGTTTCCAAGGTTGCTGGATCATATGGATACATAGCACCTGGTTAGTATACATATGCAATCTTCTCTCTCTTAAATGAGGTGTGATATTTTAACAACAACAGGTAAGAACAAGTCCTTACAGTTAAAATTGGATTTCATGCATAGAAAATTTAGAAACCAAAAAAGGTCAAAGTTTGTCAATCGAGCTTGAATAGCTTGATACATTCATCATACAAGTAGAAAACCCTACTCAATTCCCTCCTTCACAAGAAAAACCTTATTGAACTAGCCATTATGTTGTTTCAAATGGACTCAAAAACTTAATGAGCTCAAAATGGACTAAATCTATCCACTTTCATGTCTCGAAGTTAAGATGGAGATTGGGATTTGGTGGCATATCAAACCTGGCCATTGGCCTGAGCAAATGGTTAAACCTTGCTTGCTGGAACTGACCATGAATATTTACTGTTCATAAATGAGCTCCTAATTCTCAGCCAAAAAATAATAATATTCATGACTAAGCTTGAATGGGTAAGCGATATAAAGGTAAGCTTACATACTTGGGTCAGTTAACAACAACCTTTTGAACCTGTATGACATTCAGTAACAAACAGGCAGCTTGACAGCATACTAGATCAATTTCTGCCTAATAATCAAGCTGAAGAGAACATCCAATCACCATGCTTACACACATCTAGTGAGAGCCTTTATGTTTTTTTGTCTTTTTTTCTTGCATGTTCAAGATATTTCCCCCTGGCTATAACTAACCAAATGGTTCTATTATCATTTCTATGACAGAATATGGTTACACACTCAAGGTCGACGAGAAGAGTGACATTTACAGCTTTGGGGTTGTACTTTTGGAGCTTGCAACAGGGAAAATGCCTTTAGATCCTTCTTTTGGAGAATCTGTTGACATAGTTGAATGGGTTCGACGAAAGAATAGAGACAACAGAAGCTTAGAGGACGTATTGGACCCAAATGTTGCAGGTCAATGCAAGCACGTTCAGGAAGAGATGCTTCTTGTCCTTAGGATTGCTCTTCTCTGTACGACTAAGCTACCAAAGGATAGGCCATCTACAAGAGATCTTCTAACAATGCTTATAGAGGCAAAGCCACGACGGAAAAGCATATGCAACAACAGTGAATACAACCCTAATATTGACAGGCCGATTTATAGTGCATTGCCAGTAATCGGTCTCTTATAGGACCTGAACCATTTCTTTTCTTTTTCCTGCCCACCTATCTGCAATTTTTCTTGCGGAGATCTCCTATACTTCCCCTCGATTTCCTTTTCATATTTTCTTTAAAAGATAATAGTAGATTTCACTTGTGGATTAAGACGTTAATGGACACAAAGTTGAACAACAAATATCTGTGTGGAAGAATAAAAAATTCTGTAAGTGGAGTAATTATGAGTAAATTGCACTGACATTAAGAGCATCTGTTTCTAATCTTGTTTCACATGTTATTCCTAAAGGAAGAGAGAGAGACCCTGGCATCATTTCCAATGATAGAAGAAAGACCAGAAAAGTTGAAGGAAGGCCAGACAGCAACCTTAATATAAATTTAAATAACATTTTAAAGATTTATCGTCACAAAATTTGTTACATGAGAGGGCAGAAACACTTAAACTGCTCCAAACAAAACAATCAAACAAAGATCAATAGATTGGAAAGGAAAAAGGCAGCCTCTTCTCAACAGTTCAAGCTACCTATATACATCTACTTCAGGTCATGCTTTCTACATATGAAAAACGGTATTCTGAAAAAACAGATGATAGTTCATTTGGGAAATTTAATGCACCTGGTTCTTGAAGCATGAAGTTATGAGAAATTTGAGGCGCTTAGTGACTTGTGCTATCAATTGTAAGACCACAACTTCAGACCTAGGCTGCAGCACCTAAATGAGCTATTCCTGATGCTCTTCCATTGTCAAGATAGGTGATGGATAATGACTGCATATAGACATAGGTCACTTGCATAAATCTCAACTGAGTGGATATAAAATTTTACGTCACAGGATTCTATTTAATGAGATATCCAACACCACAAAAATCTCAATCAAATGAACAGCAGAAACTATACCTCATTCTCATAGATTCTTGATAAGGAAAATGGCTCTTTTTCTCGAATTCCAACGGCACTTTGTAGAATCCTTTCCAAATCCTAGAATTTATATTTGTGATGAAAATAGGTAACCATGATACTAATAAACAGAACTCAAGATATGAAGCCATTTACAAAAAATCAGAACAAGAGGTGACACTTCTATAGGTATATGATGCCATTGCAGCTCTTCCAAGTTTGACTTGTACAAAGTGTTTTGTTGAAAATGTTTTCATGCAGGTATCTAAGAATCTCTAGAAGATGGTGGATATACAAGATATGAGAAAACATAACCAAATTAATGTAACAAAATATTCCATAAGAACAAAAAACCCTAAATCTAGAATAAGATGCTGCAGAATCGACTAAACAATATTACTTTCATGTTTAGGGGACATGGAAAATATGCTTGACTATACTAAACAGAATTTAACAAATAAGAAACACATGATGCATAGGAGAAAAGCATTTCCTTCATTTAAGAAAATATGAGATACATAAAATAATTGCAAAGATTACCATGGAATTACTGTTATGAGTCATACAACAATTTTTTTTGTTTATTAGTAGAGTAATGCAATGAAGCAACAACGCAAATAGCCTCCCTGATTACACGGTAAAGCTGCATATATTTAACTTCTAAGTAATTGCATGAACTTTCTTCCTTGGAAGTTAGGTTTTTCTTTATGTTTTTGGTTGACAATTTTTTTATTGGAAGGTATAGTCCATTAAATTTAATTGATGCCACAACTTCCTGGGCTGTTTGATATAAAAGACAACATTGGCCCAATTTAATAATGAAAAGGGGAAGAGCATACAGCATTAGCAGCAAGAATCTCAGGAAGTAACCCAGCAATGGAGTTCAATAAGTTAACTTTCACTATTTAGAGGTAATAGACTATCCAGAGGGAAATTAACTTCCCTTCAACTTTTTTCTTACAAAAAAAGAGACAAAAACCCTTCTTGGAAAGTGAAACTTCAGTTAATTTATCCCCAAACAAAAAGAAAGTACTGAAATTTGAGAGTTTTTTAGCCAGTTCAAGAAAAGAACGAGGATCTATCATTGAATATAGAGAGGCAAGGAAGAATATGTGTGACAGGGTGATGATTGCTATCAGGATTACAGGAGGGGAAACTACAGAATTTCCAAAAGCAACAGGTTCCACATCAAATTGTTAGTTTGTTGCATGATTGCTCAAGCCATGTGTGAAATTACTAAGCAATTGGAGGTCCAATGATGCATGTCCTTTAGCAAATGATATAGTTGTGATACACAAAACTAAAGGGAAAACAGTGTTAAAGGAAAATTTTAAGACTGGGCATAAAATCTGAAGTTTTCAAGACTAATGGCAATTCTTTTGATCAGTAAGACATAATACTTTTTCTAAAGATGCTATCTAAGGAGTATAGAAGACAAAAATCTAAGAAAATGATAGGAAAAGAAAAAGAAACTAGGAGTACTTGAACACAAGAATGCAACATCAAATAAGAAACAACAGATTGAAAGCCAATAAATTTCTAAAAAGCAATAGATTTATGTTTTCTTTTTCTTTTCTTGTTTTTTTTAAGAATTCTAAGATCCATAGTGGAAGAGAATGGCAAACCAAAAACTAACGGAGGAAACCTAACTAGACTAACACTTTTCTGAGTAGTTACTCCCCTGATAATTACAAAGTAATTAAATATTTGCCTAGTTTATCTCTAAAAGCACCCATTGAAATAATAGATCCTCTAAGCTTTGATCTAAACATTGTTTGCATATTGCATCACCATCTATTGCATTTTTGGTTTAGTTATAGGATCAATCCATGGAGTGATTATTAAATTCACAAAACATGACATCATACTGTGATACTGGAGATAATGCGGATACAGGCAAAAATGCTTTCCCCATAAAAAAAAAAAAAAAAATCAAGAACTCTATGTTAAACCTATGGCCAGACAGTCCATACCTTTCCTGTCAATATTTCAAACTCAAGCAGTTCATCGACAATCTTTTCCAGCACTTGACGGTTTTTCTGAAGCATTTCCTCAGCTTTATCATATGCCAAATCATATATCTGCAAAAACCAAGTCACCAAATGGAGAATGATTAAGTCCCAGAAGTGCATTTTCTTTAAGATAAAGCTAGGTTATCCTTATTTAAGTGTAAGATTATTTTCCTCACTGATGAATGCAAACCTTTTCCACTTTAGCCGCCATCTCAAATTCATGGTTGTTCCCCATGCTTAAAGCTGTAGCCTGTTCATTTATTCAACATTTAATCCATTGCTAGAATCGCAAGAGTAATAGAACAATCAAAATGAGGTTACTTATATAAAACAAATCATAAATTTACTACTCATAAGACACTGCAAAATTTTACAATCAGAAATTGATGTGCAGATTAATTCTCCGAAAAAAATAACAAAATACAAGTCCCACGCTGCATAAATTAAACATATAGGCTGCCATGCTTTTGTAAATACTTTTGTGGACATGCTTTTAGAACTTCTGGACCCAACTTTATTAAATCCTAGTCAAGGAAACCTAATAACTTTGATTCGATAAAAGGGGGAGAAAAAAGGATTACTTCACTCTGCCTACTTCATTCTATATACCCCAATATCCATATGTTTTATTGCACTTACGATAAATGCCCTGATATCCCAACCTGAGGTATGGAACATGCATTCAACTTGTAGTGTAGAGTAACCCTTGGCACTAACTCCAACAATGTTCAAAGTCAAAGGAAGAGGTGATACCGTATTGCCATGGTAATAAATAGCAGGACTGTCGTCAGGCCCCCAGCCATACTGAATCACCATCCTTGTAGCTATCTGTTGCAACTTGCAGTTAGTAAATGAATTGTGATAAAAAAATGCATTACTTTACCATCTCTCTATCCCATCATAAGAATCATATTTCCAAACTCTAAACCCTTGTACTCCTCATATTAACTTATCTCCAATCTCAAACTTATGATAAAATCATTTGTGCCAGATACCAGAGAAAAAGAATTTGAAAACAAAGAAAATGGGAAGCATAGGCTACTGGTAGCAAAGCATTAAGTTCCCCATATCTTTTTTTTCTTTTTTTTTTTTTGATCGGTGAAACAATTCTAAGGAACTTATAATGAGATGCAGTCAATGAAGACCACAAAATGATGTAATAGATGAAAATCACATAATGATGCCCACCTCTTGTGCCTGCTTCAGCTCTGAGGCAGAAAGAAGATTTGCTTCCCCAAAAGGAAGTAGTAATTGTGATGCCACATGTGACCCAAAGCAAAATACCAGCTTTTTTTCAAGGTACGATATTGTTTCTACATTTCCATGCATGGAACCTTCATCCTTGGCTTTGGTAATCTTGGTACATCCAATTCCCTGAAAAAAGCAAGATAAATTGACTCTACTACCAACATGGCAAGCGGATTTATTCTCCTAAAATGATGACTAAAGTGAAAAAAAGGGTTTTCCAAACTTGATTTCACAGCTGCATAAATAGCATAAGAAAGTGCACATGGTAGAAAAAACCATGAAAATGACCTAAAGTGAAGCACAGACCAAAAGTCAATCCTCCGATCAGGCAGAATGAATCCCTGTTGCATAAGAAAAGAAAAATAAATTTATTAATTTTATATTAACTTAGCTCGTTGCAATTATCTTAAGGCTGCCTTTCTACATTGACGGAGATCACTTAGATTTGGAATATGTTGAAGAGGATTTTCCTTTCATCAGAGACCTTGTTATCAACTGGATGTTCCTTCATAAGCCAAAGGCACAAAGGCTTATACCTTGACAATTTGGCATATCACAGAAAACCGCAGTCCCTTTGGCATATTGTGATAAAAGCGAGTTTGGCTTGACAGAGAATCAATAGGATTCAAAGACATGAATTAATGTCACTAATATGAGCTCTTCAAGTCATTTCCTGGGTACTCCACTCGACTTTTCTAGTAAGTATATCATCATCATTGATTTCAAATGGAAAAACCTGCAGGATGGGAATCCTCCAATCCCTTGTCCTTGCTCATATCCATCATCTCTACTCTACACAAATATGCATGTTTCCAAGACATAATGTGGGTAAAAAACTCATTGCCACCATGCATGAGAAATTGCCAAATGTTTGGTAATTACTCATCCGACCAGAATAAAAGATCTCATTGAAGTGGCTAATTTCATGCATATTGTATGTACAATTGGTCACACAAATTGCACAGCATCAAAAATAGCTACCCCTAGTATTACCCATCCTAAGGAGAACTTACAAACAAATACAAATCATTCTGCCTGGATGCTCCATGGATCTCAACCAAAATAACTCAATTTTTATAGTTGTATTTGATTGAGTTCTATTTCCTAGAGAGGAAGGATTCCAGGTTGACTTAAAAGGAAGCCCCTAGGTCCTTTGAGCTCTCTACTAATGAGGGGCTCTCAAGATACTTAATGAATGTTCTAACTCACATGTTGATACTGCATTGTTGCCTTTGGTGATTACCGTGTCGTTCATTTCTAGGTTCATTGTCACTTGCTATTCATCTTTTAATAGAAACGGAGATAGGTTCTTAATAAGACACACAAGTGTTATCCATTCAAAAGATGAAATAGCATGAATCAATCCATCTCAAAAAGGTGGTCAAGGCAAAAAAAAAAATAAACCTCTGAGGATTCTATTAACACATTCCAAATAAGAAAACTATTAATTTACTATAAGATCATCAACCCCAGAGACATCTCCAAAATAAGATATCTTTAAGCTGCTGTAATAAGTATATTTTCCTTCAAAAATCCTTCAGAAAGGATATTGCTTCCTTTATTTCTGGATCAAGTAATACCATTTGGACTTGCAATAGTTCAGGTCACTTGACATTAGTTTTAGATCTACTTTCCTCCTACAGATAACAATAACAATATTTGAAGTAAGTGTATCGATAGCAGTCGAAGTGTATCGGAATCAGCAGTAATGAAAGCAACAAAAAAAATCTCGTGACCAAATTGAACTGAGTTATACAGAATTTTCTTTCATAATATATTTATAAATCTTAAGAATTCAAACAATTTTATCAAAATTAACTTTAATATTTGCCTCGGCCATTTTTAAAAATACCCAAAACACCACAAAACATATGTATTTAAAAAAATGGTTGATAATTTTGGCCAATATTTTGAACTATGCATCCTACCTTTTATTCTTCCAATCACTGATTCCTATGCCTATCTTTATAGTTGTCTCTGATATTTCCATAGACTGATCAACACTGCAACGTTTTAGTCCAGTCCAGAGTTAAGGTATTTGCCTAATCAGCAATCAACTGGACTATCATGAACAGGATATTGCAAGTGAGGAAGGGTAAAAAGTCATGGTGT
Organism: Nepenthes mirabilis; assembly: GCA_025585075.1. Lineage (NCBI taxonomy): Eukaryota > Viridiplantae > Streptophyta > Magnoliopsida > Caryophyllales > Nepenthaceae > Nepenthes > Nepenthes mirabilis. The sequence goes on along the minus strand of JAODPA010070936.1, from coordinate 19,529 downwards.
AATAAGTTGTCAAAGTGGTGTAACGCCAATCTGATCTTTATGTACTAAATAAGTTGTCCAAGCAGCAACACTCAAGCTCATCTCTCACATTTCTGCTTCCTGGTGCATGTGGAATAAATTCTGTTGCATGTGGAAACTGATGTTATGCCAGTTGACGCCAAAATTGAGGCAAAAAAAGCAGTATTCAAGCTGGCCCAATCCCACTAGAGCAGACTAGATCTACACATTTAAATTTGAAGATTCATAACTCTTGATTAGGGAAGTGTAATGGGACCCATAACCTACCAGTGGAAAGTAGAGGCCAATTTTGAGGCAGAAAGGGCATTTTCCCCCATTGGCCCAGGTCCACTACAATGGGCAACAACAGCACACTTGATTTTGAAAGTCCACAACTTTTTATCTGGGAAGAATAAGGGACTCATAAACGATAGATAGAAAGCTCTCAAAACAGAAATCTCCACAAAATTCTAAGAATTGTAGTTATACCTTAGTTCCAATCAAAAATCCGCCTTTATGGACTTTCTTGTAACATATTAGTGCAAAATATGAACATATCCATATTCAACACTAGATTAATTTTCTCTAGATTTAATTTAGGCTAAATGAGACAGTATGAATGTCTCTTATGGCAGATCCCTCCTAGCATGTACAGCCCAGAAAAGGGGAGAGAGAGGAAGGGAGAGGGAGACATGACTGTAAACTCCATCCATTGAATAAATAATGCCAAACAGAGAAAGACTGTTCAGATATAATAAAAGCTCAGTGTAACTAACCTCCCAAGAAAAAGGCTCAAGCCATATATTGTCAACCACATCAAAATTTGGCAAAAGAAGAGCAATGAGACCACGACCAGCAGCCCAGACAGCATGTGGAAACTTTGTCTCCCTCGTCCACTAGCACATTAAACTCCAGTTAACCTCCATAAAATGTGCTTCCGTCACATCCAAAAAAAAATCATTGTGTCTACAAGGTATTAAGCTTTCAAAAGTTTTATTAGGTGACTTGATAGAAGAGGAAAGCATGTTAAGATAACAGAAGAGAAAAATGATATCGGCAGCATCAGAGAAAAAGCCAAAGCAAAAGATACAGGCTATGCAATTGTGCAGTCTGATACAAAAAAAAAAGGACTAAAAATAATATCTTACATCAAGTGGAGGATTTAGAAGTTCAATTCCATTGCTAATCTGACCATATGGTTCCATTAGATCCACCACGTTCTGCAGGTCTTCTTTTGTCAATGACAACCCCAAATGATTTATCAGCATACTGCTGATCCTTCTACCAAGTTTGCTATTCCTCAGCCACTTGGGTATAGCACCACTAAAAGTCTACAAGTAAGTTACAATATTATTAATTAGTCAGCCCATAAATATCCCTTGTGTGTAGTCTAATATTCAAAAAACATGGCAAAAGGAAGGATCTCCTCATACTCCATTCACACACAAAATATCCCTCATGTGTAGTCTAATATTCAAATAACATGGCCAAAGGAAGGATCTCCTCATACTCCATTCACACAAATCATTCCACAAACATCTCAACTAGAAGCCTAAGGATATCCAACAAACAGACATAATCATTTAGAGCAACTTAGAAATTAGGATAACTACACATGCATATGAGCCTGTTATACAAATACCCAGCTAAGCATGCACATTGCCACCAGAATATATTAACATACTTTCATATTACACAGGAATCTCCAGAGAGCACACAACTATATACATTGGCCAAAAATTTTCAAGATGGCATCAACAATTAATAAAACTAAATTTCCTGCACCAGTCCCAGTGAAAACTCATTCAAGAGATACGTCACCTGCTCACCAGACCTACTCATTCTTTAGTCTCCATTATTCAATGGGAGTGCAAATGACACAGTCTAAGGAGAAGATACCTTACAGCTTGAACTCTTATTCCAGCCAATTTCACACTGTACCTCAAGTCATCGCCTAGTGTAAGTGCCAAGGAATATGATGAAATTTTTAGAATTCACAAAATCTAATTCCCACATGTGCATTGCTGTTCTGACAATGGGTCCATTCTCTCAACTAGAAATATTGCTTCTTGTGATACCTGATATAGTTTTCCTCTTGATTTGAATATACCATGTATTAAGGTTGAGAACTTATCACATAATATGGACAGATGGCAATATACCAGAATTGACAAACCAATATGCACATTCAACATGACAATAAGATGGCACCATCATTGATTTCTTACCACTAACCAGCTGCAGTAGCTCATAAGTTCATCTGTGTCCAGGAACTTGTTCCTAAAGGCACCACCTTCCAAGGCCACAGGAACAAGTTTTAACTCAATAGGGCGAAGCAAAGCTGTCTTCTCAGCCACCTGGAAGGAAAGAACGAACTCATGTTTCATGAACTGCAAAATGATGGTAGTCACTAGCAACATCCTGTGAACCCCAAAACGATTTGTCTTTTTTTTTTAGGGGAGAGGGAGAGTTGTTGGTAATTGACCTCGGGCCAATGCCCTTGTCAAGCAAGTAGCCAAGTCACCAGCTTACCATGGTGAATAAGGATTGTTGTTCTGATTCCAGTTCTCCTATTCCCATAGCTTACTAATTCCTTAATAAAGCTTTGAAAGATTCAATAGCTTCCGGAAGGGGCTTTGTTTCACAGAAAACAACTTGCTGGAAAATATTTTCCGTCTTTTTTAGATTTTTTGGTGTTTGGCACAACATAGGAAAATACTTTTCTTATATTCAAATGTTTGGCATTTCATATAAAATTAACTCAATATTGTCCTAGTTAACAAAAAACTTAAGTTAAACTTCAGAAAACGGCAATTGATAGAAAAGTTTACTCATAGATAATGTATCACACGTTGGCAACATCACCGACCAACATCTTGGTTTCCAATTGGCAACACTATTGCTAACCATCAATCAGCAATGTTTTAACTACCACTATTATTAATTTATTAGTTTGCATCTATTAGAGATACCACTATTGATGTCAATAGTTATCATCGCCAATCATCGGTACACGATGATTTCCAATACCGCTACTACCAACCACAATCGCTATTTGGTGACCGATAAAAGAGAAACATCAGTATTTTTAGTTGTCGATTGGCAAACTAGAAATATAACTACAATCGTTGACCAATCGATGCTTACTAAAATTATTTTCTTAACTAGAAAATACCACCACTGACCAAAAATATTACTAAAATTGATGATTGGAAATATTAACTATTGTTGATGGACAAATTGATAACCTAAAATTTCCTATAGACACCAAACATTGGAAAATAATATGAGAAGTTATTTTATTTAAAAATGTTTTCCATGAATAACATTTTTGGGAAAAATATTTTCAGTAGAAAATATTTTCCATTTAGCAAATATTTTTCATCAAAAAAATAGAGCCTAAAATGAGAATTGTATCCCCAGAAATTAAAATGGAAAACTAAATATTACATCCTTAGAATTGCAATAATGATAACCAATACTAGTAACGAAAAACCACAAGCTTATAGCAAACATTTACAAGTTCATAAAATATGATAAAACTAATAGCACAAATTACCTTTCTCCAGTCTACAAAGTCAATTAATTCAGTATCCATGGTGTCTGTGGCAGCAATACGTAATATCTTTTCTCTTTCTACTTGGGTTGGATGCTGAAGACGAAATATTCTATCCATCCGACCAGGACGCTGCAAAGCTTGGTCAATCTGCTTCAGATTTCTGGTAGTAGCCATTAGTACTACTCCATCTTGTTTCTCAAACCTGCATCAGAGCACATCAAGGACCTTAGCCCATCAACTATTCTATCGCAAGTGAAATCCCACATCAAATCAGTGCACAACTTCATCAGAAAACAAATATGCTTTTTAATCTTAAAAATGACAAAGCACATGCATTATAGATTTGACTAGATAACAATATGATGATCCAAAATAGGACATATCCAGATGATAAAGATTGTGCTTTGAGATCAGGAACAATTGATCTTAAAAATGACATCGCACAAGCATATAGATTTGACTAGATAACAATCTTAGGATCCAAACCAGAAGATGTCCTAAGAACAAAGACTGTGCTCACAGAAAATAACAATGAAGTGATGCATGCCCTCAAGAAACATACAGAAACCATTGGATGACCTTCACAAAAGCATCCTAGAAGCCCGGTGCCTTTGATAAACAATAGCATGTGTTGAGTATCAATAAGAACATTAAGGAATCCATAAATCTCAGTTCTACATGAATATTTTTCTGCTATTCCACCCAATAATAGGATTATCTATTTAAGTTTGAACCTATCAAATTTCTTTTTATTACCTCCATCAAGTATTCTTATATCTATCACTTCTAACTTATTCCTTGTAGAATCAACTAAATTGTACTTTCTTATCAATCCATGATCTGGTCTATGTTTCATCCAAAACCATTCAATGACCATATCTTCTATAGGGCCTACCTCTAGTTTACCTATAAGTTTCTTGATTATATATTTGAGGAGTACGTTATTCATTTATCTTAACATTCTCCTTTCTACTATATTTAAATAAACATTACATTGGCAACCTTCTAGCCATCCTATAAAATTTTTTATCTAATTTTAGGTGTACATAAAGATCAAATTTATGCACATTGCTTGTTTTTCGTTTACCTATTCTCACGTATTATATATCCAAATATGAAGAAATATATTCTTCTTATAAATTTCCAACTGGCAATTATAATTTCCTAGTAATTATCCTCTTACAATGCACACTTGCCTGAAAAAACTAAAAAGAACATATATACTTACCTGAAATTGCATTTCATGTATCAACTTCTAGTCCTACTTGTTTTGAGTCCTATAGATTCTAAAACCTCCATAATCTTAACTCCGATTCTATATTTCTCTAGTTATTGGGCAATCACTCAGAATATACCATGCAATCCCATCTTGAATATGAAGGCTCAGATCCATCTCTAACTAAAGCATAAGGATTCAATGCTGACCTCTAGGGAAAATCATTCTTTTATTAATTTATAGAAAGGCATTTCATTTAAAAACTATCAGAAGGCAGCTTCGCACCCACAACCAGAACAAGATGCTCAAGTGCCAAAGACCATAGATACAAATATAACTATAGTGTGCAAAAGAAGGGAACCAATAAAGTTGATAAAGGGATATGAATTCACTTCCATCCACCCATGACAAATCTATTGTCAATTACTCATTGAAAATATATTGTTCTTCTCAGAGATTAAACTAGTAAGCCCCCCCTAAAAAAACAGAAAAATGGCATTTAATATACACCAAATCACATGCTCCTCCTAAAAAAATCACCCTAACTATAGTAAGCCTTCTCTAAATTATAAGAACCATGTTGCACATCATCCCAATTTCACCTGTTAATGGAGGGTGTTACAGGAAAACAAACTCTTCAATCAAGTAGTTAAAAATTTTAAAAAGCAGTAATCAACTCTCATACACCCCAGAGCATTCACTCAGATTATTCAAAAGAAGTCAAAAGTTACCCATCAAGTTCCACAAGCAATTGATTTATAAAAGCCTCATGATCTTGCTTCTTCGTATGAATGAACTTGCCACGAACACCAGCAAAGAGGTCAAAATCTTCCACTAAGATGATTACTGGTGCCTACAAAGAGCATCACAGAATTGAGTACGTGATGTATTTTTTTTCAGGGTCAAATTAATGCCTGCATCAATTCTTCGTAGAACTACAAAATCCCCCACCAATTTTCCACTATGGAAATATTAAATTTTTTCACTTAACATGATTCCCCAAGACTGCTATCACTGTTACTCTTGGTCATTTGGGATGCATGTGACCACGTGAAAACAATTATGATGAGACAAAAGCAAATTAAAATTTGATTTGAAATGTGATTTATTTCTCAATTACTCAATTTATGTATCTATGAACAAGTAAATGCAAGAAAACCATATGAGAATTCAAAATCTGAAGAGTTTCACTCCCTTCCCCCTTCCACTTCACCTCTCAATGCATTACTATGCTCCCATTTCAGCACCACCACCCAACTGAATCCATCATCACCCTTTGTCGCTGAATAGCCCTCCACCACTTCAACTACATCATCATTAACATCAACTCATTATCCAACCTCTCTTCTGGTCCTCAATGCCTATACCCTGTAGCCCCAGCACACCTCCACCATGACTCACTTCCACTATCAGCATCCTTCCACACTCACTCTCATCATCTCTTCAGCTCTGAAACATAACTTCCTTCAGAGTTTAAAAGTATAACTCTTTCTGCCTCCAAAACATCACCTTTCTTTACGGGCTAATTACGCTCTCTTTACAGGCATATTACGTAGCAGAATTTAACAATTTGGCTAAGGTCCAATTGGAGTGAGGATGGGGTTTATTTATGGCGGCTTAGGGATCTATCTTGGTGATGGATGATTGCCCAGTGCATGCAACTTGAGTTGCTTAATGATGCCTAATGCAGTGCAAAAAAACAGATGCATATGGTGGAAATGGTGGCAAAGAAGGTAATTGCCAATGGTGGCTCGGTGCATGTGACTGGATGAGTTATGATAGCCTACCTATGGTGGATCAAGTAGCAGGAGTGGATTTTTTATGGTAAGTGCGGTACGATTGTGTGCAGGTGCACATAGGGAGAGAAGAGAGATACTGAGGGTGAGTCACAGTGATCGATGGAGGTTGTTATACAGAGGGGTTACAGATAACAAGATCAATATGGTGAATTCAAGGCTTGCACTCTTTCCATTTTCCCCCTTTTGACAGATTTATCAGTTCTTTTGTTTTCTATTATAATTCTGGATAGGCTACCTTCTCTTTGACTCTAAGATGATGGAAATTACATTAGTTTAAAGAACTTAATGATCTAAATGGTCAAGTGCAGGCTACTTTAGATTAATTATGAAGAATTAACTGGTCAAGCATATCAACTCTCACGTACAGATGCTCCAAGTGCAGCATCCGTTGCAAGGAATAAATGATCAAAACTGTTATTTCCAGCCTTTGCAAATGAGTTCTGACTCATTGGCTCTGCATAATTCTTATTCCTTTTTATTCCATATACATAATTCCCCTTTCATTCACAAGCATTAAAATTAGTGAGAATTTCTTTTCATAGAACAAGCATAATCTAGAGAGAAGAAAAGCATAGCTAAAATAAAATTCCAAAATAAACTACATGGTCCAGAAGAGTTAATTTGGCTATACCAATATTTGCAACTATGGACTTCTGATCAATTAGATGCACCTTTTTTTTCTTCATATGCATAATTTCTTTTCTTATTTCCTTGTAAGCGCAACTTTTTTAAATTGAAAAGAAAAAGAATTCATAAATCAAGATATGAGGGAAAGCAGCAGCTTCTTTACTATTACTATACCTATTTGGTAAAAATGTAATGACAGTGAGAACTCAAAGGTTCTTTCTTTATTCTTCTCTGTTATCCTTTTTTTTTTTTTATAGAAGCTCCAGGTTCCAGAGATATAGATAGACTTATCTTAAATTGATAACATCTTGAATCTACTCAAAATTTATGATGATAATGCAGAAATTAGTGTATTTAACTCAAGCGCACTGCACATATTGATTATGAAACCCAGAAAGTAGAGTTGTAAAGGTCAACCAAATCTCTGGCTGTCTGAAACAATTCTCTGATATTCGCTGCACTTTGCCCAACCCACAGCCCAGCTTCCAACTGTTGTGCTTTAACTTCAACAACTGGTACCTTGGCCTCCGCAGCTATAGCCAGGGCCAGGGATGTTTTCCCAGTTCCTCTCTCACCAACGATAAGGACTCCCTGCAAACAAAACAAAACTAAATGCCAGCCAGACCACCAACAGACTTAACAAATTCAGATAGTTAGCATAAATATATAAAGAAACAGCCTCCAGAATTCGAAATATACCATCCCACTGCAGAAATGGAAGCAAGCCCCCTTTTTATTATGAACAGTACATCAAGGGAGCAACCCAGACAAATGGAGCAAATAGTGAACTACAGAGCAGATACCACACACACATACACAAAAAATTGTCCTGCTTCCTCCTCCTCCATCCCTCCCTTTCTTATTTCACCTAGCCACATAGTCCCTGAAATCCCAATAGTAAAATAAGTCCATGTATTTTAGAATCCCACCCACAATAAATTCCTTGTGAGCAGCCAAGGCAATCTTCTCCAATGTGTCCTGCGTCATGGACCTCTCTAACTATTTTCCAGAAGAATTACCTATAAACACTATTCTACAAAACAAATTACTGCAGAACAATGTTTATATAGATCAGAATATGAATAAGTAATTATCTACACCACTAAAAAATTTTCAGAAGTACATACCCGAGGTGCTCGGGCTCCCAATTTCTGGAATGCACTCGGATTTCGTAGAAATGCAATGACTTCATCAATCTCCTCTCTCATTGAGTCAATACTAGCAAAATCTTTCAATCGTATTGGTGGATTTTTCACCCTCTGCAGCCCAAAGGATTATAAAATTTCCAATCACTTGACTTGATCACTTTCTAGACAATTGGGAAATGTGTCAAATTAAAAGAATACCTTCATCATATCAAATGCAGTTCTTATCGGATCAATGCCAGCTTTCTTTTTCCGTAATACTCTTTGCTTCCTATACTTAATGTAGTATAACTGCAATAAAACACAAAAAAATTGCAATTGATTCTCCACGAGCTACCTGGATTGAAAACATCTGATAATACCAACAACCCACAAACCACCTGGTCCAGACTAGAAAAAAAAGTGAGATGTTCAACAAGTTTCAAATACTAAGGGAGGTCTGTCAATCCTTTTTCAGCAGACAAGCTAAAGAGAAAGTTAATTGAAAGTTTTAACTGCTGGTTCCATCTTTTACTAAAATTGTAGAGAAACATGGCAATATAGAACAACTTTTTACACCAGTTGTCTGATATAAGCTCTTCACCTTGTAATGCCCCATACTACAATCCATGGTGCTTAATCAATGTATACAACAACATTAAAGAAATCCAAAGTTGCAGAGATAGCACCATATGTAATATGCAGACGCAAGCAACACAGCTCACAGAGGCTAATCAGTTATTGATAGAGTGAAAAGCTGTAACGCAGTCAGAATTAAATATCTCCCAATTTAATCAGTTAAAACTCTGAAAGGGAAACCCGGTGCATGATGATTATATATCATGGAATCTAAAGAGGGTAAATGTACACAACCTACCATCAATTGTAAAAATGTTGTTTTCATGGCTTGAACTTGCCCAATTTCACAACTTTTAATTTAGAAGCAAACATGGAAATAAAGATGGACAAGAGATGATTTGAAACACAGATCCACTCATTCATCCTGTACATTACTACGCTTGCCAAATGTGTCATCATAGGTTGCTCTATTCAGCCAAAAAAAGAAAAAAAACCAGAAAAAACAAAAGATTGACTAGCTTCACACATAAACTAACATTTTCAGAATGGAACGAACTGTCATAAAGACACATTTAACTGTTGCATTCTCATGTAAACTAAGAGATGGCACTGGCATTTTCTGGTACTTGACTTATACCGACTCTTTCCTCTCGAGAAACATAAACTTTCCATGTTACTCAGGTTGGTATAAGCAATACAAATATCACATAAATTAACATCCATGCCATGAATAAACTCATTCAGTTTTTAGCAGATTTAACTACGAACAATTATACAATATGTAACAAATTCTACAATCTTACAGCACCAGTCATGAAATAACATTCATCTTCCCTATCCTATTAACTATTGAGTTTAAACTAAGGCATCACAAGAAGGCTTCAAAACAAAATGTGCCCACGAAAGACAAACATGAAGGAAAATATAAATTAATTTTTTTAAGGCCAAATAGCATCTTTGAGGAGCTTCTCTACGGCTCTTTGAAGAAATCTATTCCAACAGTATTTCAATCCCCTGCTGTAAGAATTATAATTATCTAATAGCTCTTGTTTTCTCCTTGCTATTTACACACTTTCTTATTATAAGGACTGTCTAAAGTAGTTTGTGCATTTTGACTAGTTCACTCAATTATTAATTATGAAGAAGTCTTACCACCCTCTGCAGCTTACGTATATTTGGATCCCTGCGCAAAGGCCCATAACCAAGAACTCTTGGAATTTTTCTCTTCATGAATCGGAACACATGGAACAACACATATCCATATATTACTGCTCTGATAAAAAACCAGAGGTACCACTGGACATCATCCCTTTTCCTTGTTTTGAAACTCATTTCTGCCTCAGATTGCCATTTCAAGTACCATGTTGAGCCAACTGTCTGATCTATTTCCTCTGGCCAGGCCATCCCCAACCGTATCCTTGCCTATACACAGAAGAAAGCTGGAATGAGTCTCTAAAACAAGCAGTACTCATGCATGATCAAAGAAAAATATGTACTTCTGAACTACCGGATAGGGGATTATGAATTCCACTAAAGGGAAAACAATCGTCATCATAATGTCATCGTTTATATTTTTTATTTTCTCAAAAATCCAATCTTTTGCAAGAGTCACAATTCCTGTTTTCCATAAGCCACTGAAGAGTTGATATGAAAGCCTCGCCAACAGAAGACTTTGCTGATAGATATTCAACTCCGATAATGGAATCCACATTAGATGAACAGCAGTTGGAATTCCAGATGCCAGCATTTTCAAATACAACACATCAAACCCACCACAATGTTCAAAGAGCATTTCATATTCCTGACACGAAAGGATTTCGTCAGCAAGGCATAATCTAATTTTGTAGGTTTTTTGAAATGGAAGATAACAAGTATGACCTTGATATCAATATAATATTCCTTGTCGTCCCCTTTCAAAGCAATAAACATTGCACCCCAATCATGTCTTATTCGCGCATACTCTACAAGCTTCTTGGAGACGGCATATGGAACAGCAATAGGATCCATTTCCCACCTATTATTCTCCTCATTGAATACTGTCCTTGACACCACTTTATCACGATCCAAGATAATGCGTTCCTACAAAAGATGATACCAAGTAGCCATCAAAAAATTAGTAATCTACATTCTATGCCTATTTGACATGGAAACTGTCATTTTTTGAACTTATGATATACAGAAAGCTCCTGCCATCTAAAAGTTGAACTAGACAACAACAGCAATAAAGCCTTATGTCACACCAAGTAAGGTCGGTATGAGAATCCATTTTTACCATTTCACTTGAGTTGCATCATATATCTCATAAAAGGTTTATTATTTCATTTGATTATGCAAAATGCAATAAGAGAGAATAAATTATATATCACCTGAAAATTGAATATGAAAAAAAGACAAAACTAGATTTACATGACATATAGAAGATGTTTGCGTTAATGTTCCAAATTACTGAAGCAAGGGGAGTTTATAAGAATAAGATTCTTCAACAAGCTCCACAAAGTACAAAAGGTAGGTTTCATACATCATCTTTGTTGTACTACTTGTTCAAAATATCATAACTCCATTAAGGCTGCTATAAAAGTAATCTCAGCACATATTTGGACCCTCCTGTCTCTAAATCCCAGCTCTACTTCCACCATGAATAGCCTCAAGTTTATTTGATGATGGGGGTGGTAGAGTTAACCTAATTAATATAATTCAGTCACTGACACACAGACAAGTTTCCTGTGGGCACCCATACAAAAAGAAGATGCTTTGTCCTTTATATCTCATGATGGAGAAAAGGGTTACCTGTTTTTGGGTCACATACTGTTTACCAAGGTCAACATTCTCTATGAATTTTCTTTTCAAGTCTGCTTTTGCTTCTTCACGCCACCTCTTCCATCCGTGAAACAGCTGGATGTGAATAGCTTTTGGAACCACAACATCTTTATTGCCAAACATCCATCGCAATTCAACTTCCGGAAAACCCTTCACAACCTCCTCTTCTGGTGTAATTACAAGAAAGTGTCTCTCCTTCCCAAATTTCTTCATATCTCGTCTGATACGATCCTCTAGTTTCCTTTGCAAATCTTTTGACTCCTTAAGTGCTTGTCTTATACGTAGAGAAAAATCCATTTGATCCTTCTCGAAAAGAAGTCCATGATCTTCAAGTTCCACCACACTAGGCAAAATCATCTGCTTTAAATGTTCTCTTTGAACGGCTTCTAAGTCTTTCTGAATATCAAGTCTAGAAAGTCTTGGAGCAGAGACTTTAATGGAACTGTAACCACAACTTATTAGTGTAATATGGGACATACATACTGTTAACTTCAATTAAAGAACAATCACTTCATCTAGCAATATAGTGGATCATGAATACAGCAATGAAGAACCGGAAACTCATAAGTTAAAACTTAGGCAGCGCATTGCTTGCATGAATGAGTCTACTAGTTGTAGCTATTAGTACACAAAGTCATCATAATTATATAAAAATGATTTGAAGTATTGGTACTATTGATCAAAAAATCAAATTCTTCTAATAAATCAGTTTCTTCTAATAAATACCAAGGAAGATGGCCGACACGACCTGTGGTTACTACTGACAAAACACTGTACTATGACGCTACAAAACATACCTATATACTAATTAACACAAATATCTTAATTTTCCAAAAGACATTCAAAATATATTATACAACTTGGGATTTGTTACAGTTTTTCATATACAATCAACTTACAAAACATCATAAAAAAAAAACTCAGCTGAGAGTTTAACAACTACAAAGATGATATGTAATTTAAACTGTGAGGTCCTCCCTTGCCCAGAGCTTTTTGGAGGACACAACTCCTACTATATACTAGGGAAATAAAACAAAAAAGTAAGCCGAATACATAATAAGTAAAATCATGATTCTAGAATTAATATAACAGAATATAAGTGCTCATGAGATTCAAACATAGACACAGTGGAGTAAGGGTCTCAACTTATATTCCAACACCATCGACCAACGTAATTTCACCTACCCATTGGCTAGGACTAAAGCAACATATAATATCGCCTGTATATATTCACAATTGGACATGTTTCGACTAAACTCATAAACAACCATCAATTCCAGACGAAGGTTTACACCAATAATATGACAACACATCAGCATAGCAACAATATTAATGCAGTGAATTGGGCTTTGTCCAAGATGATCTACACCAAGGAACCTTGGTGATGCAAACATCCGAAACGAATATTTGTTTTGATTTACCTTCTAAATTAACTTCGATTTTATTTCCATAATAATTTTGATTATTAATTAGATTTGATTTTATTTAGTATATTTGATTTTATTTTTCATCTGATTTCCTTTCCACTTTTGAAGTTATTTGATTATGATTTTGTTTCTAATTTTCTTAGACAACGGGTTCTCTATATAAGAAACCCTATTTCCATTGATTGATGATTGTTAAATGAATGAAAAATTTGAGAAATCGAATGCTATTGGCTATTCGTGACTTCTTTCCCCTCTCCCCCTTGATTTATATTCTCCCTCTCTCTCTCTCTCCGCGTCTGTGGGCTGAGGTCGATGAAGGTAAAGAAAACAGAAAAAAAACAAAAAAAAAATAGAAAAAAAGAGAGAAAAAAAGAGAGAGAAAAAAAGGGAGGAAAAAAAAAGAAAAAAAAATTCAAACAATAACAGATTTCCATCCAATCTCAAACAATCGGGTCAGATTATCTCCAGGGCAGTTTCAACAAGTTGGTCAAATCATCTCCAGGTGTGTTTGTTCCATCTTCTTTTGAGTAGCATATTTTGTTTATCTTTAATAGCATTTAGTTTTATCTGCGTGTGCCATTCTATTGCTAAAAAAAAAAAACTCTTTCACGTCCTCTCACTACATTCCATTTGACACATTGTATCGCAATTGATTATTATTTTATAATTTTAATAGATTAGCAATACTAATTTGCCTGATTTGAACCGTACAAAATCTCACAAAAAAAATTTGATTGACTTGAATTGTCTCAATTGTTTATTGATCTCAACTTCATTAGTTATATTGGTATTGTATACACTTGCGAAGTGGTCAAATTATTCCCGATATTACCCCCAACCTAATCATGAACTCTAACCAATTTGAAACTCTGAGTCAACAATTAGCTCAATTAGCTTTCCACCAACACCAATTGCAAGACCACCTTATGGCCATTTAAAATGACTTGGCTACGACTCGTCCAACCAATTTGGATCTCGCAAATCGAGTTACCACTTTAGAAATAGGGCCTCACTCATCGGATACTGATAACTCTGACGCATCCCATAATAAGACTTATCGACGCAGACAATGTAGTCAAGCCCCTCGTCGACGTAATTATAGACCTCGACACCATGATCATGAGCGGAATCCGGATGACCACTGCTTCAAAAATAACAAACTGGATGCCCTTACTTTTGACAACTGCTTGGACCATCGAATTTTCACTCAATGGGTTCGAGATATGGATCGTTTCTTTGAATGGTATGGCGTGTCAGAAGACAGAAGAGTTCAATTTGCCAACCTCAAGTTGACTGTAAATACCCAATTATATTGGGAAAGTGTTGAGGACCTCCTGATTAGGCGTTAAGCCTCCCCTATTCCAAATTGGGCTGAAATGAAACGACGCCTTCAAGAGAAGTACTTACCCCGCTCCAATAGTAACAACTTACTCAACCAGTGAAATGCCCTTCGATGGGATAATCGGTCTGTAACTGAGTATGTGACTCAATTCGATAATTTTCGAATGAGATGTTACATCATTGAGGACAAGGCTATGATACTGAGTAGGTTCCCGCAAGAATTACACAATGATTTTAGGAGAAAACTTGTCATTTGTGAAGTTACAACTTTGGACCATGCGTATAGCCTTGTCCGAGACTTTGAATTAGTCACTAGGACACCTCACCGTCAACCCATAGTGCACACCCTTGCCACCAATTCTAAATCTGTCTTAAGAACCCCTCCTTCTAACGTTATCCCTACGAGGGAAGCCCGAGGAATGGATGTTGAAACTCTAAAAAGAAATTCTCAATTATAGTACTTCAACTGTAAAGGTTTTGGACATATTTCTTCCAAATGTCCGAGTAAAGCTTTATTAATTGACGGACAAAATGAAATAAATGAGGAACCAATTGAAGAACAAATTTATGAACCCAAGTTAGAGAAGTTTGATGACTTGAATGATGATGACATTAACACATTTATGAACTGCATTCGACCTACTCTCTTCAGTCTAGCCTCTCATTCTTCCTTCCTTGATACACCATTTCTGAACGTTGTGCGATATATCTTGACACACTCCAAAGAGGCTGATGATTGGCGTCGTCACGCTATCTTTCACACTTACATCAAAGTGAACAAGAAGGCTTGTAAGGTTATCGTGGATAGCGATAGTTGTATCAATGCGGTCTCCGCTAACACTATTTCTCATTTGGGATTAAAGGCGGTCCCACACCCTAGTCCATACAATGTCTCTTGGATTGACATGTCTTCTATATTTGTTAAAGAACGTTGTTTTACACCCATTCAATTTTTAGAGTAAAAAGATCATATTTGATGTGACATTATACCAATTAATGTAAGTCATGTTATTCTCAGACGCCCTAGGTTATACGACTTGGATGTCACAATTAAAGGTCGTTCTAATTCCTATTCTTTTGTTCACAAAGGCAAGAAAATTCACATCCATCCTTTACCCCAAAAACCAATGCCTCTCAATGGAATAAAGACTGTAGTAGAGACAAAAGGATTACATATTATTAGTCTTACAGCGTGTGATCATGTAGCCATCATCGAGCCTATTGTATTTGCTGATATTGTTCTCGAAGCTTTTCTAAAACCATTAGGCGTTATCCTGATATCCCTACATGTTCGCAAATCCATGTTGGCCATAATATTTGCACTACATCTTCATGACTTACACATTGAGATCAGTATATATTTGAAAACAATTCATACCTCGTGTCAATTTCACACTGATGTGCATAAAATCCCTGTTGCCTTTTATATTGGAGGTTCTGTTATGATTTGGATCAGACCAAAGCGGCACTTATATGGGCCCGTTTCTATATTGCATACTTATAGTGCTAGTCTATTTAATATTTTACAGCGGCTCGGGTCAACTGCATCTATTATTGATATTTTATTTCCTTTTGATAATACTTTCTATGTTGACAATTTTCACGATTTTCACCCATCAATTGATCCCTTTGACGTGCTCCCGACACACCACATATTGCATATCCACCTATTTCTACACACCTCTCCACCCTCACGGCACACAACGATTAAATTGATACTATTTTAGATGAGCAGCTTATGTGTCCCAGGGATGGAGCCGTTTAGCACTTCCTTGTCAAATGGATTGGCCGGACAGAATCCGAGACTGCTTAGATTGCTCGCGAGACGCACCACCAATTTGACCCCGGTATATTGCCACTCTATCAGAGTCAGCAAAATTGTACTTTTTCAAACCTTAGTCCAATTCCTTCCGGAGATATCGGTCGTTCCGTCAGCTTTCCGGCCCCTTACACAAGTCTATCATTGTCGCCGCAGGATTGCATATGCGCTCAGCTTATGGTTGGAGGATTAATTAGAGAAATTTAACTTGACGGAGTCGAGTTCCAGTCACCCGAGAAGAACCGATGCGGACATTCGAGACGAATATTTGTTTTGATTTACCTTCCAAATTAGTTTTGATTTTATTTCTATAATAATTTTGATTATTAATTAGATTTGATTTTATTTAGTATATTTGATTTTATTTTCCATTTGATTTCCTTTCCAATTTTGAAATTATTTGGTTATGATTTTGTTTCCAATTTTATTAAGCATCGGATTCTCTATATAAAAAACCCTATTTTTATTAATTGATGATTGATGAATGAATGAAAGTTTTGAAAAATTGAATGCAATTGGCTATTCGTAACTTCCTTCCCCTTTTCCCTTTGGTTGGATCACTTTCTTATTTCTATCCCTCTAATCTGTGTTCTTGTCTCTACCTCTCTATTATTCTTGCCTCTACTTTTTTCTTCCTCCCTACATCACTTGGATTCCATCTTTTTGGATTCTTTACTCTCTAGATATATTGTTCTCTGCCTGCACATATGGAGGACATGGAATTATTCAAAGGCATAAACTCAAATGATTTCTTTGCAATAAAACTAAAGTTTCATTCATTTCAATATTTCAACATTTTTAACGTTAACCTTGGACTTAACATTCTT
Source organism: Nepenthes mirabilis (assembly GCA_025585075.1). Taxonomy (NCBI): domain Eukaryota; kingdom Viridiplantae; phylum Streptophyta; class Magnoliopsida; order Caryophyllales; family Nepenthaceae; genus Nepenthes; species Nepenthes mirabilis. The sequence goes on along the minus strand of JAODPA010070936.1, from coordinate 2,397 downwards.
CAAACTTACCTATACATCTTGATTTAGACCAAGGTTGAGCTCTGTGCCCCCACTCCCCCTTCAATTTATTCCACTAATTTATCAAACTGAAAATTTTGCTATTTAGACAAAATTTGTGATATTTATTTTAAGTTTCTAACACTTAGTTCAAAGGCTTTTGCACGGAGTCTAAGGCTCCAAATGAGACCTATTTATAGAACTCCTTGGAGCATTTTTAAGTTATCACCTCATAGGACACTTGGAGAGTAAGAAGCATTAATGGAAATATCAGCCTATGCGATATATATTTGATAATAATTATCGATATTAGAGCCCTCCGATTCCAATATTTTTCGATACCACAGCAATATTACAATATATTTTCATATCATCCGAAGCAATCGATATGGCATTATTAGCTTGCAATTTTTAGAATTTTCTTTCCATCCGATATATACGATACTGACGCGATATATTCAATATTAATATCAGTGCAACCAACACCAACATTTTCATCCAAAGTTGAAAGCATGCACCACGAACACCTTGCAAGCATGCATGTTTCACATTCACTAACTCCATGCAAGAAAAAAAACTGATCAATGCAAGGCTTCTTAGTGCTTCATTAACTCTCCCGCCCCCAAAATGGCTTGAAACCACAATTTCCACTATGGCATGAAACTTTTCCATATGTTTGGAGTTTAAATGAGCTTCTAAAGCTTCTTCATGTTGAAATATTGGTCAAAAAAGTGGATCAAAAATTTCTAAGACATAGATGCAAAATCCAACTCTAGTATCCCATTATTCCATAGCCTATCTCAATTGACCCATACTTGAGAAAATCTATTACATAATTAAGTCCGCTTTTGTTAATCATGCATAATTTTAAGCAATGAAATAATCCGTGTTAAAAATAAAAGCATGGCCAGAAAAGAATTGAAATCAAGATTTAGCTCAGACTTGGAAGAAGGACGTCACCGTGGCAGTACTTCTGCCTCTTACAATCTTGTGCACTTCAACTTCTGCAGCCTTCAGTTGAGTGCCATAAGAGACATTGAAGGGCCATATTTATGGGTGTCTTGTTAAGTTTCCCGCCCCCCCCCCCCCCGCGGCATGTGTCAAATTTTCATACATTGCATAGGCCGCTGCCGATCTTGCATTGGCAAGCACTTATAGTAATAACAAAAACAAATGAACAAACGGAACACTGGCAATGACGAGTAAAGCAATCAGAAATTTACCTCCCTAAAGTTCCACGCCTCATTTCCCTAGTGAACCTTTGCACCAAAAGTTCACACTCCCTTTCAATAAATGAAAGCTCCCTCATCCCAATGCTCAAAGCCATGGTTTCCTTCTTCAATATCTGATCCTCAATCTCACCAGCCTTCTCCCATATCCCATTGTACTCCTTCTCACTGCTATCCAATTCCTTTGTCAATCTCTCTAACTCCTCCCGCACCCCTTCATCTGCACCAGTACCACTTCTCAACTTAGACAACAACTTATCCTGCTCTCTTTTTGCTCTTAACACAGTGTCTAGAACTCCATCCGATCTCTTTACCAAGTTTGCCTTCTGTCGCTTCAACTCCCTCAGCTCCACATAGAGCCCATTCATTAACTCCTCCTGTAGCTCACTTTTCATCGATTTAACTTCTATTAATGCCGTCTCCACGTCCTCTACCTCTCCCTTAGATGCCGTAACCTCCTCCATTGTCTTCAAAACAACCGACACCTTCTCTAGCAATCGCCGAGTATAAGCTGAATGATCGTGCTCATTCGGGTACTCCAATTCTTCGGATTCCTTTACAACCTCCTCTTTCTTCTTCCAAAGGAATTCGCTAATTGCCGGTAGGGCAGTCGCAGGCGACTGAAGCCCACGGACTGGGCAAAAACCAATCACAATCCAAAACAATGTGAACACTAGTGGTTTTGAAAGGCTGGTGAGTATATCATCTTTATCTTCTTTCCAGCGGTTTAGGATTCCAAACACCTCTATACCGCTAACATCACCTTTCCCTTCTTGTTTTATACAGCCACTCAGTGTTTCTCCGAAGTTAGTACACACCTTTATGATCCGTTCTGCGCCTTTGGGAGGCTGAGATCTCTCCGAAAAACATTTAGGGTTAATACTAATGGGGAACAGAATGTTATTTGGATGAATTTGATTTAGGGGTCTGATTCTCGCCGTTAATTTGTGGCGGCGGGGTGTTGTGAGACAAGTGCATTGTGGTAGAGAGTGGAGTGGGGATATAGAGTGGAGTAAGAAAACGAATGGCATTTGGGTTACATACGCAAGAGAAGGATGCGGTGCGATTAAGGTCGATGTGAGAGGGAGGGAGAGGTAGAGATGGAAGGAGAGTACCTTCGAAAGGCTGATGGGTAGAACAGGGGTTTATCGGAGAAGTTCCAGTCCGGTTT
>JAODPA010070925.1:6408-31191 GCA_025585075.1 Nepenthes mirabilis | reverse complement strand
TATACTTAAATAAAGATAATAATAAATCTGGACCGACCAAAATTTTAAGAATAAAATTAAAAACAATCATTATTTTGCCTCGTGCAATTTCAACAATTATATAAGTTAAGAGAGCTGGTCCCCCTGTATGAAGAGATTTCCGGTCCACGGCAGAACTACCGCCGAACACATTGGATGGCGGCGACACCGTCTTCAACACCAGCGAAATCAGCATTGTTCTCTCAGCTTAATGACACCGCCTTTCCATTTTCATGGTGACCGAGGATCTGGTGGACAAGCTTCTCGGGCAATTCTCGTGCCGCCTGCGTAGAAAAGGATAACGAAGAAATACGGTCTAAGATACTGGCTATGGCGGATGGCCTAACCGCGGCTGTTTTTTTCTTTCTTTTTGATGAGACATTAACTACTAGAAGGAAGTAATCAAAAGAAATCACGAATTCAACAACAGACACCTGAAAGTGCCTCATGTGAAGAATCGGTTCACATCCAACATCTGCAATTGGCTTTCCGCTCGAAGTTTGCGAATTGAATCTTCCTGCTTCGTACGCAGAGAGAGTGCCGATTTCGTCAGGCAGCTGTCGGCAAACTTTCAGGAGTGCCGTCAGAGAATTCATCTGGTGGAGCAGAACAAGGAAGGGATCAGATGACAAAAAGGAGCTGATAGTACCGCGAAAACAGTCAACCAGGAGCCAACACCAAATCGCATATTATCAACAATCTCCACATTGTGTGAGTCTATCCGCATCAAGAGTCCTCATCTGAACATAAATCTCTCAGTACTTCATCTTACTTTTGTACATTACCCTCACTATAATGGCAACATTTAACAAACCACTATGCAAGTGAAACTTAGGGACACAATCCTCCCAACAAGAGGGTCTCTCACAGCACTTCACAAAGTACACAATCCTCACATAACGTTGAATCTTGAACAAATCTGTCTCTGATATTGATTAAGGGCCGAAGGGAGCTGTCAATGAAGGAATCAATGCCGCATTGCCTGTCCAAACAGGTGTGGGCGGCAGGCACGTTTATGCATGGACACCTCTAGGGTTCATATACATGTGTTGGACATTATCTTCAACCTAAGTCTAAGCTAAGAAGTTATAGGCCAAGACATATATATAAGCTACTTTGACTTCTTCTAAATCATTCATGTAGACAATTTATCAACTCACATATGTTTCAATATGGTAACCCCGTGCATCTGATTGCCCATTACCCGTGATAAAGTATCATAAACAATAAAATGTTTACTTGTTTGAAATACTTTAAGGGACACGATGCAGTACCTTCATGTATGGACAGGAAGCACAGCCACCATGGATGGAGCATCCTTCACCACTAGCAACTCCAGGTACAACAACGAGTTTTGATAGATCAGATGAGTTCTTCGATGATCTTGTCACTGAATCCGATGATACAGGAAAGACGATCTCAACCTTGATATCCGATCTCCTCGAAAAAGTGTCCACAGGATTCAACATTGGTCGAACTGCTGCGACAATCGAAGTGATCATTCCTGACTCTGTCCCTAAAACAAATTGAAGGTGATCGTTGGCATTTCTATCCAAGGCCTCTTGTACCCTCTGTTTTATGAAATCTAGTATATTTTGGGTGGAGCCCACTACCCCCATTCCTCTTCTTCTTGCTTCCATTGCCAAAGAAAACATTTCCCCTGGAACCTCAAAATGAGCAGTCAAAAATGAATCGCTGTACATTTCGTTTAACTTCTCTACTACTTCGTGTCCAAAGAGGTGATGAACAATGCAAGTCCCGTCCTAAGAAGAAAATCACCAGACGGTTAGAAATTAAGCAGCAAATAGGTAATTGTATATTACAACAATAATAACAAAAACAAAGTCTTAAGTTCCACTGAGTAAGAATAACAATATGAATATGCTTTTGCCATTCCTCCCAGTATAGAAGTCATTTTAAATTCATTTTTCATCGGATCACTCTAATTTTTTATAGGTTTGTATCTTCTTTTCATTCATTTAACCATAATTAACTTACATTTTCTCATAGATACTTTATTTGGCCATCGTTCAAGTGTCTTAATAACCTTAGTCATCATTATAATATCTTATCTTCTATAAATATAATTTTTAAATATTTATGAATATCAATATTTATTATCTTATCTTTTAGTGTGACTCCATTCATCTATCTTAAAATTTTTATCTTTACAACTCTGACTTTTTATATATATTGTACAAGTAATTGTCTATTGCTGGAAAAAATGTGACTATGCAACCTTACACCAAAAAAAAAAAAAATTGATTATGTTACCAGTGAAAGTTCTTCTAATAAAAGAGTATTACTTTTGATGCCCTTTATAAAACATATCCAGAAACACACTGGTAACCACCTGATAATAGTGCAATTGAGGAAGCAAAGATCTAAGCGAGTCTCTGTTGTGTTGAGGATGTATCTCAGCAATTTCTTCGTCGGACATCATAGTCATCTGCTGAAACAATTCTGCAATATTTGCACCCATGTAGGAATCGGGCCCGTAATATACGGTCAAGTTGGGAACTTGAGCAAATGCCTGGGAAAAGGGAAACATAAGGCCTCAAAACTCAGAGAAGCCGCCATAATTTTCGAAGGATTTTGCTTAAGAAACATAATTTTTACACTGAAATGAAAAATAAGAAAGCATATGGAATGAAGTAATGGACAAATTGATATAAATTGTGTACAGACCTGCAAAATGGTCTGCACAACATTAGAAGAAGTACAAGTTATTGTGGGCACGAGTTCATGAGCAAGTGCTTTCGTCTCCAGTGAAGTATTAATGTAGATGACATGCAAAGAAGGTGGAGACAGTGAGGCTGTTTGAAGATAGTTCATATAGGATGGAGTAGCTGCAGCATCGGCCAATGAGCAACCAATTCGTTCATTTGACATTCTGTAAACTCCGACCTACAAGTAACATCACCTTAAAGTTATTGAGATGAAAAACAGATATTGAACTTCTATGCTTTTTAGCCACATTTGACATTACTTGTGGGAAAGTGACACAATTTTGATGCAATCTAGAGTAAGATTAGACTCTCAAAGCTCCTGTGCAATAGGCAATAAAAAGAGTATTTGAGTATAGTATTGAGAAATCGGATCAAATCAATAACCCGATGTCCACTTTGGCTGTGATTCAACTATGTGGAGAGGCTTATTAATCTAGTTTTAGTTTCCATTCTGCTCCAGTTAGTTCAATAATTGTACCATTGTATGATCTCCATAACCATTGTCTTCGTAATCACCAAGAATATGGGATAACATTTTCACAGTCATTTTTTTATAGTGAAAGCACTAACCAAAATTGGAAACAAGTTCAAGTTTTAGAAACAAAATCCTATATAATACAATGTAAGACTGTATAAAATAGACCCAAGTGTAGTCTGACACTTTTTCAGATTCTGCACATAGTGGAAAGTTGATACGTCAGGCTCTCCCTTTCAAAAAGCAGCAACCAATGTTGTCGCCAAATATATTGAGGCTCCAGAACGGGTTCAGGTTTGGATATGTCAACCTTATTAGAGCTACTAGGTGCAATTAAATCGACCAATTAAGTCCATAAGGACCCAAATACCTAACAACCCAGTGGAATCATATAACATGAAACTGAAAGTGAGTTCAACTATTTAGCCATCTTGGCATCCCATCCAAGCCAATCCATTGTCACCTGTGCTCTTTATCTGCCTTAATTCTTTTAGAAATGCTTCCTTCTCAGATCACTGAACTTAATGTTTATTTTCAGCAGAAAGACTTCAAAAATTAACATAAGTTGTTCTCAGGTCTAAGGAATATTTCATGCACATAAAAGCTTCTTATCGTCTTTTCTCTATGCACACCAGATAAAAATGACATGGTAACAAAGAAGAATCACATTTGAAATCACAGTTTTCGTACAGCCAATAACTTTTTTTGGCACAGTGCGTAGCAACAATTCTTGTTATAAATAGAGGCCACAATTAAGCTTTTAGCATAACCTTTCTCATCTCTAGTCTTAAGACCTCCGACATCATTGGCCCAACACTAGAAGTTTCCCACACCATGATGAAAATCTGGCCCAGGTTTACTTTCTTATAGAATGCTAACTTGTATAATTGAATACACAATAGAGAGCATATGTTGCGTGTTCGTACTAGTGTGCTTTTCACTCGTGGTGATGTTGAACTAGGTACGCATTGTGCAGGAAGAATACAGGAGACAGTGGGCCATTTACTTAAATTGTAGACCCCCAGACAAACTAACTTCTATGGACTGTTAAATTTTGGGGACCAGAAAAAATTGGATTTCATTCCAAAGCAGGAGATCTTATATCCAGACTAGATTCTTCGAGCAAGCAAAGTGGGGAATATTATTTGGCAATGCACCTTTTTTTTTGTTCTTTTTTCGGGGGTGCGGGGTGAATTTCTAGCTAGGAAATATAAATTATGATGTTACAAGCAATTCAACTAATCCCTGGTAGATAAGCTTGATTCTCTGAGTTTTATAACATGCCAGTGCCAATGAAGTTAACATTTCTTTTTTTTTTTGGGGGGGGGGGGGGGTCCTTCAACTCGCAAAAAAAGCTATATAGTGGGTTGTGACTTGTGACATGTTATGCAGAAAAGTCATCCTTGCTCTAACCTTGAGGAGGAATTTTTTTTTTGGCCAAAGCAAAATTGACAACAGTGGCAGAATTCTATCAATTGGAAAAACTGATAACAAGAAACTACCATGAAATGTACCTTTTCAAAGCCAGCCTGATCAAGGATTGCACGGACATTTTCTGACATGAAGTCGACACCGAGAACGGCAATAAATTGACATCCAGCTTCAGCCATCTTGACAGCTCTGTCAGCCATAACCAATGAATCAGAAATGTGGATGTGTGGCCACTGCTTCTGGGCAGCAGTTAGTACACCTTGGACCTCAGGATCCATGTAGAAATGGGCAACAATGCCAATTCTCTTCTCTTGAAGCACCTTAGCAAGTTCACTCACCTTTGACTCATCAGGGAACAAATACCTTGCCTGCAATTAGACTACAACAGAATTTAGAATTTCAATTGTGAAAACAGAAATAGCAAATAAGTGCACATTTAATCACCAAAACAGTAACCTAATACATCCATGTATCGAAGGAAATCAAAAGCATTATTACTGCAAGACAACTGAAAAGGTATAGAAAATTTTGATGATATTAGGAGAAAGCTAATGGGTACTAAACAAAATATCTCAAATTTTACCGAGCAATCAAAGGCATGCGTTGAGTGCAGCATTCAAGGATGGAAATGAGTATAAAAGAAAAGGAAAAGTAGTAATTCATGGTATATTCTGACTAGTCAATCAACACAATGCTAGATATGTCCATAAAACAATGGTCAATCAAGTAACCTACAATATTTACTGGAGTTTACATTCTTGTCATATCTATTCACAAATTTACCTGTCTGATGGTACTGTATAGTAGTTCGACAAAACCAACTTCAGAAAATGGGAAGCATAAAGCTCAAAGTGGTCAGATGAAATAACATCGTATATTGTCTTCCCTTTACTCAACAACTATTCTACGTCTGTTTGTGTTGGCAGTCTCAGTGACAATGTAATGCAATTTGGGTCGCACCATTAGAATCTAGACTTCTGTATCAGGACTTGAGTAGTTTATGGGAAAAAATCAGTTCCACTGTGCTTGAAGCATGCTCAAGCAGATTTCTGCCTGAGAGCTTGTGCTCCATCTCTACCTGAATCTCGCCTGAGCATGCAATTGTCATAGAAGTACTGCTTAATGTTGGCGACACACTTCGCTAGAGCATGATATTGTCAGAAAGTCAACGTGATTTATGCAAGATACTTTACTAGAGCATGATAGTTTTATAGAGCTTCTGTTTGATGTTTGCATGACCTTTCGCTTGCACAATGTATTGGTCAAAAGCTTCTACCTGACTAATGCACGATGGTGCTCGATTGAAATGCAGGCCAAGAGCACTGGCCTGATTCTCGCTGGACTGAATGCTTAAGCAACAAATTGGTAGAGAGTCAGTGCACGAATTTTGCATGACATCCTCTCTTGCGGAAGACAATTTATCCCCACTTTCCACTTTCTAAAGTACTTTGGCAGTGATTTCTGTATTTAAAACCAGCCCTTAACCTCTCAGAAGACACAAACTGATTCTGAAAAGAAAGAAGGACACAACCTTTCAGGGAGAATAAGCTACACGAGAGAAATCCATAAGTCCCTCATGCTTTGTATTTTGTGTCTATGAATTTCTCTCAACCATTACCTTTGAACACTTAATCCTAACCATGTAAACTTTCAGAGTTATTTCAGTGGCAAGGAAGTCAAAGTTCTTACGGTCTAGAACAAGTTCTTTCAAGCTTTTCGACTAGGAAGAAACTGGAGGTTCCGATTTATGCTGTGAGGTTGCAAATCCGAAGAGTTTTTCCAATAGTCACAAGTCTATGGTTAATTGACTATAGGCTACTGCATCTTATCATTTGTTGTAAGTTGACTTCTTTTTGTAGTAAATTTTATCAGTAGGCAACTGGCAACTCAGAGAGTTTTTCTTTTGAATTCTTATTCTCAAGTTTTTTGTTTAACAACAAGATCATGTATCATCTACGTTTCATTCACTGTGTATGTTTATTTTATTTAGAAGTTGAAAGGAACTTTTTGTTCCAAATCACAACAATGTTTCGATTTTTTTTTTAATTTGCAAAAGTAGTAAAAATATAAAAATTTAATACACATAAAGAATATTTGAATTTAAATGATATAAATAATAACAAGTATAAAAAATAACGCAATAACAATAAAGGCGATATTTTTTATGACGAAGGGAAACCTCAATAACCATAAATATCAAGTAAAACTCTCCGAGTTTCAACGGTCAAGAAAGATATGAACTATGAAAATCAACTTATAGACCTGGTGGTATAGACGCGCTAACCTAGCCGACTTACTCCCGTCTTATAATCGCTACTAAGGAACTCCTTGGATTTTTTCGGGACAACGGAACCGGACACCTTCCAATTTTCAAGTCAATCTTCCCTCACGAATCATTTGAATTGTCGTACACCATTAGAATCCAATATTAGACATCACCAACGTCACCAATAGAAGTTTGCAGGCAAAGAGGATTGTAAAGGGTAAAGATCAAAGTGATGAGAAAACTATATCAATAAAGCGCAATTCTTGTAGGCAAGTTTTCTCAAGTGTGAGAAATTAATGAGCGTGAAAGAGTAAGTTTTCTTTTACAAAAACGGCGGCCATCCAAGAGGCTCTCTAGAGGTCTAGGGTAAAAAAATATAAGACGGGTATAAATAAGGAGCCTCGAAAATAGGTTAAAAGAATAGAGCCATTAGAGACTCAGGGCCGCGCCGCTCGAGCGCAGCTGCAAATGTCTATTATACGCCTATTAGATGCAAATACCATTTGTTTATTGTAAATGCCTTTTGCTTAGCTGTTCCTTGCACAAATTTTGTATGAACTTTTAGTGAATTCCATGGTTGGCAGACTCTTGACCAGCCTCCGACCGACCCTTGCACGAACCACACACGAGCATCCAGTGACATTTATCGCTCGAACTATCCCTGGTTGACCCTCGCACGAATCTTGCACGACCTTTGCTTGATATCTCGACCTGAGTGTACCACGAGCAAACATTGTGCATTTTCCAAATACTTGTTCATTAGTTGTGGGATCCACAATAAAGTGACCCAAAACCTAACATAGAACACTCTATAGCAGCATCTCCATCTTACAACCAGAAATCTCCATCTTACAACTAGAAACTCCGTTTGGCTACCTCCTTTTAATGTGTAAATGGGTGAAAAACTGCAAACCCAGACTTTGTCGTGTTTAGTTAACCAAAAGGAAAGTTTCCGGGAAAAAACTGTGGAGGCCACCATTTTATATCTTGTACAAGTAACGTTTCCATAGCTTCTCTTAAAATACGTTGGAAAACAATGTAAAAAGCAGCAAAAATCTATAATAAACGTGGTGGACCAACACAAAAACTTTAAAATTGCCAAACTTTCTAGTCCATGGTAAAGCAGACAATAGCGTTCGAAACGATGATCACAATTTCATCCTCCACTAAGAACAGCCACAGACGAGACGGAAATCAATGCATCAACAATCGGAATTTACTTATCGGGAAAAAGAACAACGGGAACTTAAAAGAGAGTAATACAAACTATCTAACCTGAGCTTCAGCATAGCTTCCCTTTGGAACAATTTCATCAGCCGTTATCACCAGCGAAGGAAAAGGCTCACCAACTACCTTCCCTTCTCTCTCTGCAACCAAAGCCTTTGTCCTTTTCTGCATACTAATCAAAACATTATACCAAGTGTTCGCCCTAGACTTCGCTCCCACATTCAACGCTGTTAAATCCTCTGTCTTCAAATTCAACACCTCCCCCGGCAACGCCCCATCCAAAATGAAAACCAAACACGCGCAAAACCCTCTCGTCACCTCCGAATCGCTGTCCGCCCAAAACCTCATCCTCCCCTCCCCATCCATCGTCACCTCAACCCAAACCTGGGCAGTACACCCCATCACTCGATTCCTAGCCATCCTCTTCGACTCGTCCAATGGCGGCAGAAGCTCTGCGTACTGTAGCAACCGTCTCACACGATCAGCCGGCCCAATGGACGATTGAAATTCCGAGACTAAACGGCGCAATCTGGAGATTGCCAGATCGGCCGCCGGCGCCGACGACGGGGCAGATATGCTGGCTACCGAGCAGGAGAAGGAGCTACGATTCTTTTTGGAAAAAATTATAGGTGAAGATGATGAGGATGTTGAATTATGATCGGATTGAACGCCTTTGACAGATTTGAAGACCGAGAAAGAAAGCTTCTTAGCGCGAAACTTCAAGCGAGCTATTTTTGATTTAGGATTCGGTGAAATTGATAAGTATGAAGAAGACGATGACGAACATCTAACCGGAATCGTCAGAGAGTCCATCATCACACCAGAACAAAAAAACAGAGACAAAAAGAGAGAGGTGCTGAATGATTTATGACAACCTGAAACTGCCGGCTGCGCAGAGAATTCCGCAAGAGAGAGAGAGAGAGAGAGAGTGAGGAGAGACCGGCGGTGATGAGCAATGGAGAAAGAACAGAAATGGCGTGAGGTTGTTAATGCCGAGGAAGAGAAGGAAAGTGATACAGCCCAACGAGGCGCGAAAGGAGAGAGAGGCAGAACGCTACTTTTTCTCCCCATCTCCATTGAAATTTTTAAATCAATTGGTTCAAATAAAAAAATAAATTGTATTTTTTTAAAATAGAAATAGGATCTTATTTTTTTTTTGTATGGCTATGTGTGCAAATACCAAGAAAAAAATATAAAGAAAAAAGGAACATAAGAATGGCGGGCCAAAAGATTCTACATTTTTCCTTAGAAGGGTAGTTCATTTGGCTCGGTATAATGTCATTTGATAAAATTTTAATGGCTTATGATTTTTATTTTTTCAAAAAATTTGTTTGATTTTTTAATGGCTCGGTATAATGTCCTTAGAATGGTCCCGTTTGGCCGGCGTCGTCAATTCTCGTTCGGTGTCAGTTGATTCAACCAGATCCCAAACCCGCCGATCCTCTCTGTCTCTCTCGTCTCACAGCTAGGTCGGCCGAGTGGCCTCCGAGGGTCAATTTCAAAGACACCTAGCACTATCCGTCTTTGCATCCTTCTTCACTTTTCCCTTTCGATATATTTTGTTGGCTCCGCTTCACTTTCGGCTTGTTGTTTTCCTTTCAGAGATGCCATTCTATAGAGGGATTTCTCGTTTTGTGAGGACTGGTTCGAATTATTGTCCATGGCACTTTTACCTTCAACATTGTTACATCAATTCCAGCCACCCTCTCTCTGCTAGCAATCATGCTTCCAAGGTGATGTCTTGCTTTTTATTTTTCAATTTGTAATAATAGTATTTTGTGAAGGCTTGTTGTATATTGAACGTTATGTTTCTAGCGGTCAGTATTCTCATAATGATTATTCTTTTCAATGACCTTCTTTCATCTGGATGAATTCAGTAGTATTGTTCCTTGTACACTAGGAACTGACATGCTGATGACATGTGTGTTTTGCCATCTGATACATGAGTCACACTCTATTGTGATGCTTGGGTTCTCTGATATGGGCTCCATGGCGGTGACGGCAATCGACGACGAGGGGATGATATTGATAACGGACGGGGAGATCAACAGAGGAGAGAAGAAGGGAGACGTACTCGATGCTGTGTGAGGGCGAGAGGGAGTGAGCAGGGGAATCAGGGAAAGTAGGGGAATTAGGGGAAGAAAGGAAAGGGGAAAGGGAAATCGAGAGAGAGAGAGACAGAGAGGAGAGAGAGAGACGCCGAGAGAGAGAAAAATAGAGTAATAATATCTTTTTTTCATTGATGAACAATGGTGTATATTAACCACTTACTATAATAATACGTCCACTTGCAGTAACAAAAAGGAAATAAGAGAAAATAATATGTGTATGGGTAACAGGGCTAACAATAATATCTGAGTATAATCTCTAATTTTAGGAGGCGGTTGGACGGCATGAGAATGTTCTACTTCAGATAGTGTTCAAAAGCGGAGGTACCACAGCTACCCCGGGTGAATTAATGAGCCCTGTAAATTCAGTGGGTAAGCTTCGAGGGCTGTACTGACGAGTACGTAACATTCTCATACTAATGTTCGCGTTAGTCCAAGTTTGCTGGGGATTTGAGAATTAGAAGATTGGAGAGCTAGGTTATGTATGATCCATTCAGTCTTATTGGTCTTTTCTTCGCTGAATGCTGTAGCTTTTAATGCCAGCATGGACGGGTAGGGTTCTTATTGATTTCAAATGATTACGATTTTTCATACCCATTGCTTAGATTAGTTAACATCTAGTCTTATTATTGATGTTGATTTTATATTGAGCGCACAGTGATTTTGTGCATCAAAATTTGATTAAATTTTTGGATAGTACACACCAGGATAATAACAAATTGTCTTGAATAGTCCAAAATTTCTAGCAGTGAGTTTTGATTAAGGGAAGATAATGTTGGCAATGTTGTTGGTTGGTTTAGCATCCTTAAATCTTCCTTCTAGCGTTGCAAGTTTTGGTAAGCATCACTCACCATCATTGCAGTATTTGACCTTGCAAACACAACAGAAGAGAGATAAGTGTGAGGAGAGCCAGCGGTTTTTCTTTAGGATGCATGCCTAAGTCCGCACAACAATGGAGTTGATGTTATGGGATGTAGTGAGGTGGAGGGCTTTTGAGGTGTATATTTTTGTTGCGATTAAGAGTAGCATGAGGAGACCGGTGAAACGCCAAGCCAAATATGACTCTGAAAGTTTGGGAGGACAGAGGTGGTTCTTAGGCAGCTTGGTTGGGGATGACTTTTCCCTGTGCGATGTAAATGTTAGTAATTGTGCAGCTTGGATTGGGTTATTTTGCAGTATTTATAGGTGCAGAGGTGGTTCTTAGGCAGCTTGTGGAGGGTTATTTTGCAGTATTTATAGATGCAGAGGAAGTCAATTGCGTTTTCTTGGTCTCTACCCTGGTTAGTCCATGATTAATGGTCATACCAGATATTCCAGGCCTTGTTTAGTTAACAATGATGCTGCCACTTTGTGCTGGGTGACTATGAGTTGCATGTGATGAGATTACATGGATCATTTATTTGTTTCCAAGGGTTACATCAACTTGTCATAGATGAGCTGGCAGGTGAAACTCAGTACTGATTAGGAGGTCAGACCTCTGAGAGCTGAGTGTCAATCGGATCCTGGCCCCTTTCTTGTGCATGCCCACTTTTGTGGTTTCTTGTCGTAACCCATCAGTTGGGTAGTTTACTTATGGCTTAGGTTCCAGCTCGTGCTGGTTTGATACACTGATACTCACATACATCTATTCAATAAGTATCCTTAATGAGGATTTCCATGGTCTCATTTGGAGATCGCTGGAATTTTCCATGTGATAACAAGACCTCAGAGTCGGCCACAAACCCCGACCTACTCTAAATGATCCACTGTTCAGAATTCAATTCTAAGAAAAAAATGCTCCTTGTTTTAGGTCCCATATCATTCACCTTAACTACTTCTTGCTGTTCTAAGATAAGTATCATATTAACTGTCTGCTAGCATCCGCACTGTTCTAGAGTGAGATGCCTAATTTTTCACTGGATTCCCTTGTAGCATGAGATTCGAATGCAACCAGATTCAGTTGTGTGACATGACTGAGTAGGAATGCACGGACCTTGTTTCTTTCAGCATTCCATTGAATAGTAACTCCCTCGCTTGGCCTTTCAATTGCCAGACCTATGTCTGAAACTAGGTAATTGACAGTTTTGGTGTCCATTCTGGCTATACTGATATTTTAAGCTATTGAGACCTTGAGTGTGACTTTGCTCCATAATACTTCTTGACTGGTGAGCAAACTGGCAAGCCCCATGTACCAGTATGAAGAAGGAAACATAGGGTAACCATGCAAAGCTCCTTAGCAACATGTCACCCAATTCAATGCTTGTAGGAGTATGAAAGTTCTATGACCATGTGTCAACATGAGATATTCACCATGTTGCTTCTTTGCAGGAGAGTAATTGTCCTGTACATGCTCATAAGCTATTACATTTTTCAAAGCAATTGTAGTGAAGAAAGTTTGACGTGATTCCTTGCGTGCTATGTAGCCTTTTAGGTCCATGAGGTTGCCGCCTCATGAAGATCTTATACTACTGGTTTGACATGATTCTAGCCATGTCTTTTGAAAGTTAGCTTAGATGGTGCCACAGGTGTGACACACGCTTGTATGTGACATGTCACTATCTGTCAGTCCCTTGGTACGTGAGCACGAAAGTGTGGCAGTGTTGGCTTCAGTCTTGCATCAATGCTGGCCAGCTGGAACTAGAGCATGACTAGAGCCTGGATGCATGGCCCAAGCAGGGAAAAACAATGGTTGTCTGGATAGAAATAGTTGAGCATGGTATATGCACTGTGCACGACATTGGCATGCATAGACAAAGCACTGAGACTTTGGTGACACATGGAGCTGGTGTGCACTCGCAGAATGCAGAGCACTGACAGCATCTGATTTAAGTGCACAGCTGTGGGCTGAAGCACAGATGTGCAGGCATGGATGCAGCATTGGCATGTGGTTGAAGGTGCGACACCAAGGTGTGCATGTAACTTGGGAATGGAATGCGCATGCAGTGCAGCACTGGAAGCACAAAGCACAAAGCACAGGCAAGTGCACATAATGTGTGAGTATTCTGTGACGTGGTACAATTGCACAGCAGGAAGCAGCGTGCTAGATTGCTGCTACACATGGTCGGACCTCAATGCACTGCGCACTCAGATGCACAAGAATGCAACATGCTCCTTGGATGTGTAGATGCAGTTCAAAGCAGGTTAGATGTGAGCCACTGTTCTGGGAAGGTTCTCAGTGGACTCAAAGCGGGTGTGCCTGTCAGTCAACTAGGTGATTGACCTGGTGCTGCAGTGGCCAAAGGCTGGTGGTGATCTGCAGCTGCCTGAGGCAGTTCTCAGGTTTTGCCTGAGGCAGTTAGTTCCTCGTCTAAGTCAAGCAGGCTGTTACTACCAAAGTGGGATAGTGGCCTTGGAAAGTTTCCCACAATGGTGGATCATGATCACCATTTATCCTACAAGGGCTGGGCTGTTATCTACCAAAACTCAGTAACTGGTCTGAGCATAAATAGGTGAGGGTGTACCTTGTATTTTCAAATAGGTGATACACGTGTAAATGTTCCTTCATTTTTTTTAGGCTTAAATTTTGTTCATGTAATCTTTGTCTTCCTTAGTGACTTTTCATGCAAGCACACACAGCCATTCCAAGTAAGTTGAGCCAAGAGTGATTTGTTGTGCTGCATGAGTGTGACTGTTGGCTATGATTGAGAGTGTCATCATGTAGCTGGGAAGTAGGCCCTGTGACACTTGGGAAGATGGAGATTTGGACACCTTAGTTGCTTTAAAGAGTCTTACATATATTTGTCGCTTGACACAATGAGAATCTAAGTCTCTGATAAGTCATGCTAGACTATGAAATGCCACTCTTGCAAATTCTTTCCTCACTCTATCAAGTCTGCAGCACACCGTGTACTTCCTTCTGAAGTGCCCCTTTCCATGCAGCGGGCATTGTCATTGTCATTGCCTTTGACCATGACACAAAGTTTGTGGAACCCATTATCGACTTTAAGGTTTTCTTGTTTGTTGGATGGGTAGAATGTTGGGTTGAGCTTGAGCCTGTAGGTATGGGATATGACTATCTATTCAAGTTGCATCTGTGATTTACAATATGCTTGTCACACTTGATAGAATATCATGTGCAAACATATCAGCATGTTGTTTTTTTTTTGGGCTGATTGGCCATTTGACTCCTGGTTTGGTGAAGGGGTGAAATCTCGTACTTCTAATTCAAGTATGAGCAAGCTGTGAGCAATCATATCATGAGACTGGGCTGATTCCTATTCTATGCTGCGGTTTTTAAGCCTTGGCTCCCAGCTTCATTTTTGGATGTCAAATATTGATACTGTTCGAATGGGGCAAGGTTTTTTTGCGTGGATTGGGACAATGAGAAAATGCCGAAATTAGTTATTGAAAAATAAAAATTTTGAATTGAAAAAAATGACAGAATAGATTTGAAATTCACTGAAATCTGAAAGTCTTGGAATGTACCAATAACGGATTTTACGAGTCTGGCAGGAAGCTCAAGATGACAAGTTTTCTTTATCAAAACTCAAATGTGTTTTACAAACTAACAAATGCTCTTATTTTATAAGCCATGCACCCATGCTCCTAAGTCATTCGATTTCCATGCATCCCAAATTCTCTCCAAATTCTTGCTGCTGTGATCAATTCCAGGTGGAAATTTCCAATCTTCACGTGGCGAGGCTTAACTTTGCTCAAGGAAGGCATGAGGCTATTTGTGGCTCAAGGTTTACTTTTCTAATGTCTTTTCTAGTTTAGTTTTTTTTCCTTTTTTTTTTTAATTTTAATGTGCCTTATCCGGCCCTGTTGAATTAATGAAGGCTAACTCAATTGAACTCATTCTCCCTGGGTCAGAACGAACTTGTTCTCGTGTTGGTATGTATTTGCCAATTGGTTTTTTTTTATGAAGTCCATCCAATTGGCCCAGCAAGCACCAATGAAATGATTAATTATCAATTGTTTGATTAAAATTAAGGATACTCTAGAAGAAGTGAAATTAAATGGATCTTCAAAATGGTGGTCCAATTTTGAATGGAAATGAAAATTATCTTCAAAATGGTGGTCCGGAGACGAGTAGAAAAAGAAACTATGACTCGTTTCTAGAACGTCTTCCTTGTTCAACATTTTATGCACTAAATTCTCTTCACATAAATCACCATCATACTCGACAAATCTAGGAGGTAGATTCCAATCAACCTTTTCATTAGCCGAGGCCAAAAGATTTTCAGCATGGAATGTGTTGATTTATTTGTCATCATCAGTCGACCTCAAATTATTTTTATGAGGTGTCTCAGGATGTTTGCATGTCTCAACACATTCTAGATGTTGCAATTGAAAAACTTGACTTCTTAATTTAGCCGTCTCAATATTACAGCTGTTACGCTTGCTACACATGGGCTTTGAGATATTATTCCATCGTCCTCTCCCTTGAATCGCCATAGCTTTGATATTAATTGATACCGTCAAAATAGAGAGAAGGGATTTTGAATGGAATTGGAATAGGAGAAAATAATGCAATTAACTGTCAACCAACAAGAGCTACAAATTGTAAAAAGTATTGAACAAATTCATAATCTATCGAAATCTGATAGTCTTGGAATCCTCCAAGAATTGATTTTTAGAATTCCGTAGGAAGCTCAATAACAATTTTGTTTAATCAAAATTCTTGTGTGTTTTCTGAACTAACAAAATGCTCCTAATCTATAAGCGATGCATGTGAGCACCCATGCTCCTAGTGCATTTAATTTTCGTGCATTCCAACCTTGCCATAATGATTAAATTCCAAGTTCAAATTCCAGTCTTCACACAACAAGCTTTAACTTGGCTCAAGGAAGGTGTGCTGCTATTTGTGGCTCAAGGATTAGTTTTCCATTGTCTTTTTTGGGGAGTTTATGTTCCAGCTTTTTATTTTCTATTTTTAATTTCCATGTGCCTTATTTGGCTTTGTTGAATTCATGATGGCGAACCTAACTGAATCTGTGTCAAATCTTCTGACCAGCGACTGTTTCTCTGCTTCTGTTTTGCCTTTATGCTTCTCATTTATCCTACATCATGTGATAATGGCCATTGATAGTACACATAAAAGGTTACAAGGGCAATGATTAGGCTTGTTGTGCAATCTTTGGGAATTGGGATTCCTCATAGATAAATAGGCAAGGGTTATGCTTAATGCTTCTGAATTTGTCCCTAATGTTTTTGCTGTTTGTTATATTGTGGGCATGCATGAAAATATTGACCCATATCCGATATCTTAGCTGATATATATCAGTGTCGTGCCTCCTGGTACCGATATTTTCAGATGCTGAGAAAATTGCGATATGTTGTAGTATCAGCACCAGATCATGATATGTTGGCCTATATGTTGAAAATTAACCGAGGTACCCTTATTTGGCCGATATATGCTCATCAGCTTACGATTCTAAGAATGTTTTTCTTCAACTATATTCGATATCAGTACTTATTGTAGGATATGTCTAGTATCGATATGACCGCGATCGATTCCAATTTCGATATTACTATAGGAGGTGTATGATGACCTTGTTTGAAGAAAGGATATGCCATCACCCTTGTAGTTGTTATCAGGATCGTCTGATTGAGAACAGCTTGTATGATGACTTTAATGGTTGTCTGGTATTAAAGAATAGTATCTTGTCAGTTCATTGTTAAGAGATTTCATAGCTTCTTATGACTCTCTGGAAACTCATCTTAGTTTGGCTTTTCTCTCACTTTGGAGTTTTTTGTGGCTTGACCACTTGGGTGGCTCACTTCACCTGGTGTGTTATTCGTGGAAGAAAGTGGATCTTTGTTTTGTACAGATTGTTTATTGTTTTGACAGTTGTTCTTCTCCAACACAATTATTTAACAGTTGTTCTTTGTGATCCTGCCTATTTTCTTCTATTCTGTTTAAGAATATTTTAATTGGTAAGGGTTTATTGCTATAATGTTCTGATTTTGATTTTTTATGCTAAATTGTTATTGTTTCTGGTGATTAGTAGGTTTTGGGTTGCAGACAAAATTATTCCTGGGGTTTAAGACTTCTGTATGGGGGTGGATATCGGATTAATCACAGTGCAACATCCACAGTTGAGGTTAGGTGTGACATTTGAAATCGTAACATTTTTCTCTATTACTGGTCTTTTTGGTTTGTCATCTTGATATGTTCATGTCCTATTTATAAGAAAAGAAACAAATTGATGGGCCCAATTGCTCCCTATTGCTCTTTGTGGTTCTGGTCAGTTCTTGGGATAAAAATAATTAAAATTGAAATTGAAATTATTTGTCATGTGAGTGTCTTGAATAGCTCTTCATTCTCTTCTGAGGAAATATTTAATGATGAGTCGATAGTTTTGAGTTTGCTTGTATAGTTTGCATATCTTAATTTAATCAAAGTTTTCAATCTCTTCACATGTTTGTGTTTTCTGCTGGACCCTAGAACTGGGGTATTGTGGTTGATTTTGCTGTAACCTTTTCTTGTTTCTCGCTTAATTGGGATTTTGTGAGGATCTGCTTGTACATTGATATATGTTGGTGTTGTAGCATTGTTTTCATTAACCAAATGAGGTATTGCACTCCATTACGAAGGGTTTTTCAATCTATGTGACCTGTGCATGGATATAGGACTTCGGTCTACTCATATGTACGCCTGACACAGGGTCAAACTAAAGCAGCTGTTTGTTACCTTTCAGGATAACCTATATGCTGCTCATGAACATATCAGAGGAACAAAACCTTATAGATGCCTCACGAGCTTTTTCTTAGCTGTTGCAATTTGTTGCTGTTATGCTGGGAATTTAGGATCCTGGGTGGAGGGACTACTACTGTTTTATATCTGATGTTTGCCATAATAAAGATACTATTAACTTGGATGCCCTGTCTCTGATTTTGGTAGAAGAAACTCATTGATTATATATATATATATATGTTTTTTTTTGTTGTGTAAAAAGCTTGTATAATATTTGTTGTGTCTGTTGTTTTTGTTTTTGTTTTGGTCAATGATGGATTACGTCATCTGGACGTCTTGTTTACTTTTATTGCCCCGAATTCATTCATGCCATCGATTCTGTTACCAAGTCTCTGATAAAGTTTGTTTCTATATAATGTTTTGTTATTGTTTTTGCTATTTCTCTTAGTTATCCACTTGCTATATTGAAATTTCTGGAGTGCTGTCTGGCAGGATCAATCAGACCCATTTTCCCTTGTTGCTGATGAGTTATCACTTCTAGCTACTAGATTGCGGTCAATGGTAGTTGCTGAGGTGTGTTACTGTATTTTTGTTGTCTTTTTTGCTTATGAATGGATGCTGTTGGTGGAGTAGTTCATGACTAATGTGGATTGGAAGTTAGATCATCTTTGTTGGAATTATTATGTTTCAGGTTCCCAAGCTTGGGTCTGCAGCTGAGTATTTCTTCAGATTGGGAGTAGAAGGAAAGCGGTTCCGACCAACGGTAGGACTTGATGTCCTCATTTGAAACATCCAAGGCTTTTGAATGGGCTATCATCTCTATTCTTGATTTACTTCACCGTTTTGATCTTTACATTCTGATTTATATGCAGTGGCAGGCATTTCCTCTGACTTTTTGGCTCACATACTTGAACAGACTTGATATTTGCCTACACTGTATTGTCATTGTGCTTATTTCAAACAATCAGCTTCTAATAGTAATGTAGAAGGGATACTCATGATGTCAAGTTCATATATCTCTCACTAAATTGTGAAGGTTGATATTCCCTCAACGTTTTCCAAAGTCCTGCTCCCCTGAAAGAAAAAGTTTTTATGAGAAATTTCTGGCTAACAGAAGGAAAGTGAAGAAAGACATTAAATGGGGAAAATAGGTTTCTTTTACTATGTTTAGATGATAATGCAACTTTCTTGTGTTAGGCGTTGGATCCGTGGTTTTGCGGTATGATGGGGTGCAATGCAGCTTGTATCTCATTGATTCTGTCTTGTTGAAATTGCGTCTTGTGTATTTAAGTCTTGTGCTTGAGGAATGGGGTAAGGATAGATCTCTCATCCTTCTAGTACTGGTATTGGATCATGGGTTTAGGTTAAGGCAGTTGAGTTTCCATTGTGACCTCGCATTAAATACATGAATCCTGTCGTGTACATAATTAGCAAACCAAGTTGATGTGAGTTTTTTTCTGGTGCATCATGATAATAAAATAATGATCACGGTTGGGTTAATGGATAATGATGTATCTGCTAACCTTAGCTTCTGGAGATCTGTTGCTTCTCTAGCAGTTTACTTGCAACTAGCGCTGTCTGCTAGTAATAAATCCTGCCTTGTTATATAAATGTTAATTATCTTTGATTAAGGTAGTTCTAATCATTCTACCTTTCAAATATAACTCTCGTTGTATGCAGGTGTTACTGTTGATGGCAACAGCTTTAAGCATGCCTGTGCCCATATCATCTACTAATAGAGTGGTTGATACTTTGGCAATGGACCTTCGTACCCAACAACAGTGTATTGCAGAGATTACAGAGATGATCCATGTCAGTGTTTCTAGAACTATATATGTCTTGATTACATATGCATTAATAATGGGGGTTAGCATGTCGTAGTAGTGAGATTGCTCCATTGTCATTATAACTTGGGGGTTATTGGTTCAAGTCATAGAAATAGCCTTTCTACATTGCGGGGAAAAGACCGGGTATATCTAACTCCTTATGCGTTGTTTAGTTGGACATAATATTTATTCCATCCAAATCCAATAGGAATGAATACTACCATGTTTGATTATGTTTTAGTAGCAATATATTATCCCATGATAATAAATAATACCATTTGCTAAATCTACAAACCCTTGGTTTTATTGATTACCATTTTAGGTAATTTCCCACATTTACCTTTATTTCTCCTTCTAGATCTAATCAAAATCAGGTTTGGTCTGGTTCAAAGGGAAAGTTATGACCATTAAGTCGGCTTGAGCCTTGTTGGGCTAGGTTTGGTTACTTGTGCCAAAAAAAAATAATTGTTCTTGTTTATAATCAAAACCAGCTTATTTAGGCTGCTCTTAACCATTTTAATTTCCATATGTTTTTATTAAGAATTCTTATTTCTCCTTCTAGACCTGACCAAAATTGGGTTCATCTGGGTTCAAAGGGAAAATTGACTGTTTGGTCAGCCTAGGCCTGGCTAGTCCGGGTTCGGTTACTCATGCCAAAAAACATAATTGCACTTGTCCACAATCAAAACCAGCTGGTTTGGGCCGTTCATGGCCATTTAAATTTCCAAATGTTTTTATTAAGAATTCATTATACATAAAAATACCGAAAAACCTAAATTATTGCAAAACTATAATATATGTTTTAGAAATTGCATATAATTATTTAAAATAATAATTTTTACTTGTTAAAGCTATTGTAATACAAAAATTTGTTTTGATAAGATGTATCATATTTATTGTAAACATGTAAAATATAATCAATTTAGGGTAAGGATAACAAATTTAATTTACTTATTTTCATTTCTTATTCCCACCTTTATTCATCCCTACCAAATAAAGGAATAAAGTGGGATATCTATACCCTCCTACTTACCAAACATGGGATTATATATTCTCAATTATATTCTACCTAATTTTATGTATAATTTTAATTTATTCCATTTCCACCACATTCCTTTCCTTTTAACCAAAAGATAACATTTACACTGAATGGCATCTAGTGCACAGGGCCACCTTTTTAGATTCATAACGACAAGATTTTTTTGAAATGGTATTTTGGTATAATGTCTATGTAGATTTACTGGATATGTGCATTTGGGGTTTAGTGAAATATCATCAGTAGTATGAGTTATAGGGGTGGCTCCCACCAGACTTCTATTACAAGGTGTAGTATTTGGTCTTGTACACACAAACACATGCAATATGCAAGTACATATACGTAAATATACATATAGACATCTGTTTATTTACAAAGCTACCACACTATGACTGTCATACTACAAGAGCTTCAGCAATGTACTCATCATTGGTTGAGTTCACATAAAACATTTTATGAGTTCTCTGACCGGCTCATTTGGGTTAATCCCTTTTCAAAATAGTGATGGCACTAAGTATGATTGTGAACCAGCTTATCTTTATTTGTTCTTTTGAAATTTGAAAGGTTTGATTATGTTGCTTCCATTGATGGAAATATCAGTATCGGTCTCCGGTCATATTAGTATTGGACATATTAAACAATATGTATCGGTGTTGAATATATTGGACGAAAAAAATCTAAATTTTAAGTTGACAAGGTGTATTGGTATTTATGAAAACATTTTGCGATATTATCGCAGTATTGAAAAAAATTGATATTATGCTCCCCTGATTCTATATATATCGGTCGGTACATGTTATATTGGCCGATATTTTCATTAATGGTAGCCTCTATTTATGAAAGAGTGGTGGAGATATTTTTATTGTGGCAATTTGTTGTTTGTTGGCCATTGGGCCCTTGCCTTGCTCTGTAGTTGAGAACTTTGTTTCATCATTGCAAATTGACCTCTTTGTTCTTTTGCCTAGGTTGCAAGCCTTCTACATGATGATGTATTGGATGATGCTGAGACAAGACGAGGTGTTGGATCTTTAAACTTTCTAATGGGAAATAAGGTGATGCCGGTTTCCTTCTCCCAAGATATCTTCATGTTTTGTGATGTATTTTTCCATATGTTTTCTCAATCCTTAGTTTATTATGTATTTGTTTGCTTTGGAGCTGGAGTGGGCAGGGGGGCAAGTGCTTTTTCTTTTCTGTTTTTTTGGTGAAAACTTATCTGTACATCATTTGTAGCAGGACTTTGGGGGGGGGGGGGGATAGTTATTCTTTAGTTTGTGGACTGCTTATCTGCCACAGGCACTTTCCCTAAACACTTGTATGTGCTTGTAGAACATAGAATTAGGTTTCCAGCAAAACAAACTAGGAGGAATATTGGTTCAACTTGGTATACTGGACATCCATGTATTAACATGTTGTTGGGCTCTGTGAAATTGATGATCTTGCTGGACTGTTCTTTAGCAGCATGTTAGACTGTGTGTGTTTCACCTGTGGTGAATTTTATTGGATTATTTGATTATGTTTTTTTATTTGGCCATGGTTGTTGTATTATCATGGAACAGTGTTTCTTCCTTTTCTACTTTCTTTCCCTTCACAAGGCAGAAAATAAACTAGAAACAATTCACTTAAGATGAGGATCTCTCTCTCTTTGTGTGTGTGTGTGTGTGTGTGCACATGTGGGTGGGCGTGTGTGCAATAGAAACATAGTTCATTGAATCTCTCCTTGTTGCTGAAATTGGCTGGTTTTTGGGATTGGTGCAATAGAAGAACAAGTTTAGAATGACTGCTTAACATTCTTTATTTGTGGCTGGAAATCAAAGACAGTAAAATCAGATGTTCTTTCCTTTTGACATAGATGCTCTCCTTAATTGTTTTAGGATTTCTCCCCCATTTAAACTTTCAACTAGGTAACACGCAAATTATTTTCTTGCCTTTGTACTTGGTGAAAAAAATCTTCTTTCCTTTTGCTTGATTGTAAAATTTAGATTTGCTCTCTTTTTCTTCTTTAATTTTTTAGAGTTGGAGAAAAGGGAAATATTTTGAATAGTTACTAATGGAGTGGGTGTTTTGGATTGATTATGATAAGTACTTCTGAAAAAAAAAACAATAATTTGAAGCTTGTACAAATGTATTTTTTTTTTAAAACTTTTTATTGAAAATGGTATGCATTAAAACATTAAAAAAACCCACAACTATTAAGAGAACCTCAATAAACTTTTCAGGAGACTTTTAAGGGAAAATCTAATTTATAGCTTTTTTTAAAAAAAAAAGTTGTTTCAACAACAATGGGGAAAGAGTTGCTAGTGATTTATTCTTTTTAGTAAACAACTTCTCTGGGGATCTTTTGAGGAGACTCTTGAGGGAAAATCATTTATAGCTTTTTTTTTTCTTTTAAAGTTGTTTCAACAACAATGAGGAAAGAGTTAATAGTGATTTATTCTTTTTAGTAAACAACTTCTCTGGGGATGAACCATGCAAATTGTATTTAGGACTCTATGTTTTCTAAAATACTCTACTCCAATTACTGCAGCTAGCTGTGCTAGCCGGAGATTTTCTGTTGTCCAGAGCTTGTGTGGCACTGGCCTCTCTGAAAAACACAGAGGTTGGTATTCCTTTCTATATTTTTGAGATACTATGATTCTGGATTTGCTATATCATTTCTGCATTATCTTTCGTCATCGCATCACTGTTTTTGCCAGACCCTGCATCCAACTGGTTCAAGATTTTGCTTTTACGTTATACTAAGTTGTGACTGTGTGTTGAATTTTGCAGGTTGTATCATTATTGGCTAAAGTTGTTGAACATCTTGTTACTGGTGAAACAATGCAGATGACCACATCATCTGAGAAACGATGTAGGTATGTGACACTGCACACATTGTAGTTCCCTATTTCACTTGGTGCATTAAAGCTCTGTTTTCTGCAAAAGCAAATATTTCTGCACAGTGATGTAAATATGGGCCAATATATATCGGTATCGTACCTCCAATACTATGACAATATCGCAATATGTTGTCATATTGTAATATATCATTCACTATTTAAAATATTGGCTGATATAGTCTTATCAGTTTAAAATTTTTTCAGATATATTTGATATTAATATAGCTGCAACTAATCTCGATACCAATATTTTCATCCATGTTTCTGGATTAGGATGGTTTGTTATTCACATTAAATTCGTTGAAGGATCTGACATACTCTGGAATTTCATGCTGATGTAAAGTTATTTTTCTCACCTGCTGCAATTTTATAATTCACTTCCTATGCTAAAGCAAGAGAACTCGTTTGACTATGGCCAACATGATTAAGGCTTTTGGGTCTGTTATACTTGGTGAAAGTATACTGATTGTCAGCGGCTATTGCTTCCTTGTGCTTTTCCTTTTTTTTTCGGTTTTTTTTGTTTGGGGGGAGGGGGGTTGTAAGTGTTTCTGTGCCGCTGTTCCTAGATTTAGGCTTTTGCTACTCCTCAACAAAGATAGAACATCCTTACATTTACCCAATGATCCCCTTATTTTTCCTCTTTCATCTCGTCATAATTCTGGTATTTTTAAAATTGATCTCTGCCCCCATCTGGGATTTGATGCCTTGAAGCCAAACTGCCCTACCAGAAAAGTGGAGTACAAATGCAATTTGAAAAGAACAGTGATAGATACTCGTCCACAAAAGTCTGCAACCTGAAAAATTAGAACATGCAACTTAAATTCTATAAAATCAATGACCGCGCATGAAATACTACGGCAATGAGTTCTTTATATTCATTCCTTCAGCTATTAAATGACCTGGGGTGTAAAGAATTATCTTTGATAGACTTAAGTTCATTGGTTATTTAGCGTTGTAAATGTGCCTTGCCAGAATGGCACATTTACATGTTGTGCAGTACCTGGCTCGGCACTGGACAAAAATGGTCAGGCCGAGCACGACACGTGGCCCACCTATGCTAGGCCAAGCGTGCCTCCAAGCTGTACCATGCCAGGCACGACCCTAATATAAAAAAAATATATATATTTGAAATAAAATTATACAAAGTATTATAAAAATATACGTCATATTTTA